>PVJN01034508.1:0-22719 GCA_004026805.1 Lasiurus borealis | reverse complement strand
CAGGATGGGCCAACTCCCCTACCTGGCCTATCAGGATAGGCCAACTCAGTAATTCAAACAGCTCTCCACCCCCCGACCCCCAGGATAAAATGGTCATGTAACAAAGGCCCAGGGCTCTCAGCCTCTGCTCTGTTTTCGGAGTATGTTGTGAGCCCCAGCATGCTGGTCTGAATAAACCCCTTTGTTTTTATATGAGATCATCTCTTGGTGCTCTGTAAGTGTGGCTTGCGTTCCGGGCTTAACAAAGGGTCCCACTGGGTTTTTCTTCCCAATGGCTTTTAGAGGCTACAGATCCTGATGTCTGATATCCCCTCTGATTGGCCACTGTTTCCCTTCCAGCAAGAAGGTTAGGGAGAGGTTGGGTAGATAAGAGATCAACCAAAGAACTTGTATGCATGCATATATGCTATAGTAACTCCTGGCCCCAAAGGTAGAACATGTGAGGTTCCCCCCCCCCACTTCCTTCTGAATGAAAAGCTTCCTTCTTTTTATTTTGTAAATGTGACCTTTTTTTGGCTACTTCCAGTTCCCTTGTCTTATTGAAATATACCCGTTGCTGCCTCCTTGTCTTATGGAGATGTGACTGCATCTGGCTTCCTTCTGTTATGGAAATATACCTTCTCCCAGTCTGCAGCCTCATTCTTCTCCTTGAACCCCAATTCTAAAAAATCCCTAAGCCTGCCTATTTTCCCCTAAAATTCCTACTTCAATTGTTTATTTGTTTTAGTGAAATTAGTTTCCACAATACTGTGCAGGTTTTGGGATCATTTCCTGAAAGGCGGGCCTTGAGCATGTGCACAGTCACCCAGAGATGGCAGTGGGTTAGCAGGGCTCACTTTCCTTGACTTATTGACTTTCAATACAGATGTTTCATTTGGTATTGTATCCCCCATTTTAGACTCTCCTAACTCTTGATTTATTGCTTTATAGTTTTTGACAAATTTTTGGTGTATAAATTGCTCAGCAGTCAGATCCAGTTAAATTCAGGAGTTAAATTAAGGTCAATTTTTGAGATTTGTTCTGACTCTAGCCAACTATTTTTAGCTATCTCTTTTCCTTATTCTCTGCGGTAAACTAGATGGTCTGTGGTTAAGCTTGTAGCTATTAAGTTGTTCTTTTTAAATGTCCTTACATCCCCATACTGTTTCAAATAGAGTCAGTTACCTGGGGGAGAGTTTTGGAGCTTTCCATTATTATGGCTTTCCTCTCCTGCTGGGAAAACTCTGAACTACTACTACTCTATGTGCTGACCATGGCTGTAGCGTCTGCTTCCCTCAATTTGCCTCTGCCAGCATTCAATGTTTGCACAACAAGTAAGCTGGCAGGAGGACACTCACGGCTTCAGGACTTCGGCTGGCCATGCCTGATGTAGAACCTCCATCCTATGTGTAGGGGCTTGAGAGAGGAAGTAAGCCCCTGACCTACTGAGTATTTCACTAAGTAAGGTTCATATCTCTTCACCGGTATGGTAACTCTTTACTGGGAGATCAGGTAACTCTGTTGGCTATACCCACCCAAGTGTAGCCAGCCTTCATCAAGCTGCTCTGGGTGGTGGGAGGGAGGAAGCGGTTTGTGGATTAAATGCACAGGTTCTCACTGTTCTTGTGTAACTTTAGGTGATTTGCTATAATTAATGTGTTTTTTCCCTTTAATCTATGTCCTTGGGACAGTTTTCAGAGATCTTATTTATGTTTACAATTGGTTTTCACCAGCTTTGCTTGTTTTTCTAGGGAAAAGGTCTGCAGTGCCCTTATGGATATAGAACAAATAGTACTTATTTTTAAAGAGCCTTTTAGTCATCTTGAAAGGGGAATTCTTTCCAGCTTCCTCCATCTTAGGTGACTACGCACCTAAGGAGACAAAGAGAGTTGCCAGTTACCCAACCCACCATTAGGTAATCAAGAATGTGCCAGGAGATAACCTAATAAGGCAAAACCACTCCTACCTGTTATTAGACTGCTTCCTGACTCCACATCCCGTACCTGCGTAAGCAGACCCTGGCCCCTACCTGGCCTATCAGGATAGGCCAACTTAGTAATTCAAACAGCTCTCCACCCCCCCTCCCCCAGTATAAAATGGTCATGTAACAAAGGCACGAGGTTCTCAGCCTCTGCTCTGCTTTCAGAGTATGTTGTGAGCCCCAGCATGCTGGTCTGAATAAACCCCTTTGTTTTTGCATGAGATCGTCTCTTGGTGCTCTGTAAGTGCGGCTTGCGTTCCGGGCTTAACAATCTGAATATTCTTTTAATGTAAAGGATAATATCTTTCCTCAATAATGTGAGAGAAATGAGGTATAAACATAAATGCTTAGTATCAATTTAGAATATACTAATTCCATTTCTCTTGGTTGAAAGATTACTTACAATAAGACAAAAGACATCAGTACTCCATAACCCAGTTTGCTATTGCCAGCAGCGGGGTCACATATTTACAAATACCATTTGTAAGTTACACAACACATTACTGAAAGTGTCTTACTTGCTGTTATGATTTTCACGTTACAGTGACTTTCACTTCCCCAACCCCCCACTGTCATCTCAGCAGCCCACAGAATTGGTTTCTTTCAGAATGCTTTGGGGCATTTCTTAATCATCACCAATATCATCATCATCGTAGTGTTTGTTATTCCTTTTATTCCCTGAATTTCAAACTCAATTTATTTTTCTCCTGGCTAGGCATCAAGAAGATTGGTCCAATTTGTTTGACAAATATGCATTGGTTTGGAATTAATTCATTGTATGAACATTGGTAGGTAGTTGCTTTGTCAGTTACAATTCTAAGCACAGGGATTAAGAATACTCATTGAGAGATGAGACATTATTCCAGCTTTCAGTGAATTTATCATAATGTATTATTCAAAGTTTAGAGAATATATAAATGTAATAATTTTTTTATGAAAAGTGAAACATTTAGGTATACAGGATTCCGTTAGTGCAAAAATAAATGGGTGACCAATTTTATTTGAACTGGAAAACTGCTGGACAGCTTGCCCCTTGTAATGTGACTTGATTTAGGGATTCAGTATTCTAGACATACTTGCCAAATATAAGTATTTTGAGATAAGCAAGTAGTCCCATTTTACTTGTATCTCAGATGTATAGGAGCAGAATGTGAAGACAGTACCTGTAGAGAGTTAGGCAGAGACCAAATTATGGCGAATTCTTCATACTATGCTAAGGATATTTCACTTTATCTAGCAGAGAATATAAAGCACTGGAATGAATAGTTTGAAGTTGGGAAGTAATGGGGTTCACATTTTCATTGTTGTTATTAGTTTTAGAAAGATTTATCTGCCAAATTTTAGATAAATTACCTAAAATAGTTAAGAGACTATACTGGTAGTCCAAATAAGAATAATTTCCTGAAATAAAGCAACACCAATGGAGATGAAGCAGTCAAGAGATTAGATAAATCATTAAATGAAGTCCTATAACTACACAAATAAGCTTTTTTATTTTTCCTAAACAATTATCTTTAGATAATCTTATAAATAAAATTATGAAAACACTTTGTCTTTATACTAGATCCTTATAGTATGTGTAATTCCATGCTTGATAACGTATAATTCTTTGCAATTTGTAGTGCTTCACAGTTCTGTGAGAAAGCACTTTCATTACACTCATCTAGACTTTGGAATGAGTAAAATGCAAATGCCTTGCTTGTGTTCCGCACTTAATAATATGGGAGATTTGAACCAGTTGTGTTTCATCCCCAGCTCCATATTTCCTTTTGGAGTATCATATTATTTTGCCAGGGAGACTGATTCTACATAAGCCCAGAATGTCCAAATGGAATGTCCTTAACAGTATTCTTTATAATGCTCAAAAAGTTTATGACTTTTCGTTCATTAACTATATGAGTTTTTAATAATTTCAATACAGCCAAATATTTATTCATTGTTTCAAAAGTTAGTAGATTAAAATTTTACTTGTGTTTTGAAACTAGATAGATAAATATGGGTGTAGCTATACATATACTTTAGATACCCATGTAAATATACACATGTGCATAAACAAAAACACAAACCTAGACCTAACATACAGATATTAGGGGTCTTTGTTATAGTCTTTGCTAAGTAGAAACAATTAAATGCACACAAGTTTATTCCATTGTACTCTCAGAAAGCAATGCTTTTCCTCCAAATACCTGTGTTTTATGTACCAAATGTTGTTAAAAGGAACTGACATTCTGTAAGAATACTTTCTAACTATTACAAAGTAGAAAGTGAATGAGAATAAGAAATGAGGAATAGAAGGGGTTTCCTGTCAGGCCTGAGCTGAAGTTCCCACACTCCTTCTAACCAATGCCCTTGTTCTGCTTCTCACTAATGATCTGAGTTTGAGGCAGTTATTTTGAAATGAAGGCCTATGTTAATATAGGAACATGACTCTTAGTGCCTTCATTTTTCATATACAAGCTTTACTTTCCACACAAGCATTGGCTCAACATTGAATTAGTATAAGTTTTATCCTTTGTCATTCTCATATAGCTAAATTTAATAGAATTAGTCATATGTGTGTGTGTGTGTGTGTGTGTGTGTGTGTGTGTATATATATATATATGGAGAGAGAGAATGTGTGTGAGAGGAGAAAGTATGTGTGTGTGAGAGATAAATGCTGTAATATATCAAATGTTCCTATATATTTTCAGTATCTTACAGCTGTAAAAATATAGGTATAACTAATTACTTTGCAAATGTTTGAAATTTTAGCTTTGTATGTAGGCTATGTACCAAAATTGTCATTTTCTTTAGTTAAAGCAGAACTCATGACTAACTAAAGGAAGTGTCATGTTTTGATAAACATTCGGTTTGCACTAAAATACACATATAATCCTGGATAAAAATTTGGGACAGTTGAACTTTTAACCATAAAATAAATATACTTAAGTTACCAAGACTTTACCTTCTTCCTTTCTGAGTTGGAAAATTTCCATAGCTATGCTTGAATATGAAGACCTCACAAGGAGGATCCGTTTTCTACAGAGACTTTTCCGGAAATTCTACACAGAAGAAAAATATTGCATTCTATATATGGTGATATGAAGCATGCTTCTACTTTTGAACCAGATGGACTAAAGATAAATTGATGAAATGCAAGTTCCTCCCTAGTACACATAGCAATATTTCAAATACAACTATTAATATATGTTCATCCAATTATCTCTTGTGCTTTAAAATTATTTTTGCTGGAATAAAGGGGTTTGAAAAATGACCTGGCTCTGGAGGTTTGTGAAAAGGGAACATTTTATAACAAGTGTTATATCCTCTCACAAATGTGAAATGATAAAACTAGGGATCATAGGCTGACAGTTTTCACAAATAATAGCTAGGAGAGGAGAGAAGGCAAGGGCAGGAGCATTCAGCCAGAAACATCATTTCTTGTTCCCAGCCCATGAAGTAAATTTTTTTGGGAAAAATATCACTGCCCTCTCACTGAATATTATATAGATTTAAAATTACCAGGTAAAATAGCAGCATTAAAATATCTTAAAATAGTGTTTTGCTAGTATTCCCTTAAAAAGTTTGAAAAACATCATTTTTTATTAATCATGCATTTCTATAGATATTCATTCAGTTAAAGTAGATAACTTGATACTTTCCTTTGTATTTAGAAACCCTTTTCATTTCTTGTCTTGCGTCTTTCTCCTTCAATTACTTAAGTGCCTGTAATTCATTCTCACATCTTCATAATTAACATTCATAAAAATAATTTATGATTTCAGCATTAATCTTCCAGTTTTGTGACTTTGCATCAGTTATTTTCTCAGCTTGAATCACTCCTACATGTATCTATCAAATATGTTTTTAAAGCCATTTCCAGCCCTTGCCAAGTGGCTCAGTTAGAGCATCCTCTATACACCAAGTTCATCCCCCATCAGGATGTACAGAGTAGGCAAGCATTTGATGTTTCTCTCAAATCAATTTCTCTTCTTTCCCCCTCCTCTCTCTAAAAACAGTAAACACATTCAGGTGATTAAAAAATCATTTTCATTACAAGAGTTGAATTTTTTCCAGGTAGAACAAGTTGCCTTGTCCAATGTGTTTCTATTACTCTTAACAATGTTGCCATTTTAACAGTTTTATGCTGTATTATTGTTACATGTCAGTTGATCTAGAACACCTATGCATCTAGAACAAACACTACTCACCCAAACATAAGTTTAGGTACAAATAAGCTGTTAAAATTCTCAATGAATTGATGAAAGAATAAAAGTGTATATATAATAAGATAGGACATATGTGCTGTTATAAAAATAAATTTATTGAATTAAGTAAATATTTATCCTCCAAAACAAACAAACAAACAAACAAAAAAAACTAGATGGGAATAAAAATACTTCTAATTTCTAAAGAACTATATTTTAAGAATGAATTATAATTGGTCCATATATTTGAAAGTAGAACTACTTTTATTATAAAATATCTCTATATAAAAGCCTAAGTGAACTTTGGACGGGTTTGACCAGTAGCTATGACATGCACTGACCACCAGGAAACAAGTGCTCAATGCATAAGCATGGAAACATGGAATAGACTAATAAATTTCAGAGGGAAGGGGGCAGGAGGGAGAGCAGGAAAAGATTAACCAAAGAACTTATAAGCATATGAGAGGCCCGGTGCACAAAATCATTCTGGTGTGTCCCTCAGCCCAGCCTGCACCCACTTCAATCTGGGACTCCTTGAGGAATGTCTGACTATCCTACTGGGATTGGGCCTAAACACAAATCCCTCTCACAATCCAGGACTGTTGGCTCCCAACTGCTTGGCTGACTGCCTTTCTGATTGTCCCTAACTGTTTCTGCCTACTAGCCTGATCACCCCCTAACCACTCCCTGCCATCCTGATTGATGCCTAACTGCTCTCTTGCTAGCCTGATTGCCCATAACTGCCCTCCCCTGGAGTCCTGGTCCCCTCCAACTGCCTGTCCTTGCAGATTTGGGTCCCTCCAACTGCCCTTATCTATAGGCCTGCCTGGTCGCCCCCAACTTCCCCCCTCTGCCAGCCTGGTCACTCCTAACTCCACTCCCCTGCAGGCTTGATCGCCCCCAACTGCCCTCTCTTGCAGGCCTGTTCCCTCCCAACTTCCCTACCCTGATGGCCATCTTGTGGTGGCCATCTTGTGTCCACATAGGGGCAGCCATCTTTGACCACATGGGGGTAGTCATCTTGCATTTTGGAGTGATATTCAATTTGCATATTACTCTTTTATTAGATAGGATTAGAAAGGATAGAGGTCTGATGTATGGGTAGAAACTGGCTGGTTTGTCCTGAAGGGTGTTCTGGATCAGGGTCGGGGTTCCCTTGTAATGTGAGATGGCCTGAGTGAGGGGACTGTGGTGGTTTACAGGCCAGCAATGCCCCATGGCAACCCAAGCAGAGGCCCTGGTATCTGGAATTTATTTATCTTTTATAATTGAAAATTTATAGCCTTGAGTGCAGGCCAGGCAATTTGGCTTCCTCCTTTGCCAGGGAAACCCAAGCTTCCTGCTCGCTTAGTGGCTACAGCCATTTTTGTTGAGATTTATTTATGTTCTATAATTGAAACTTTGTAAACTTGAGAGGAGGCAGAGTTAGCCAGGATGTTCAGGAAGCTTGGCTTCTTCCATTGCCAGGGAAACTCAAGCCTCTTGCTCGCTCCATGGCCACAGTCATTTTTTTGGGATTTACTTATCTTCTATAATTGAAACTTTGTAGCCTGGAGTAGAGTCCACAGCCAGCCAGGCTTCCTTCGTTGCTGGGGAAATGCAAGCCTTCTGCTTGCTCTGTGGCCGCAGCCATTTGGTTGGGTTAATTTACATATTTGCTCCTGATTGGCTAGTGGGTGTGGCTTGTGGGCATAGCAGAGGTAAAGTCAATTTGCATATAACTCTTTTATTAGATAGGACTAGAAGCCCAGTGCATGGATTTGTGAACCAGTAGGCTGCCTTGGCCTGGCCTGTAGGGATTGAGTTGAAACCAGCAGTCCTACATTTCACAAGAGGTCCTGCACTGCATAAGGGCACAGGCTAGGCTGAAAGATCCATGTACCTGGCCTCTTCTCTTATATATTTTTAAGCCTAAAAGAGTTGTGCCAAAGGCATTGTTAACCTAATAGAATATACAATAAATATTAATGTAAATAAAAAAAAAAACATTTTTTGAAAAAAATCAGTGAAACCCCAAAGGACATGGGCTGTGTTTCCTCTCATTTGATTATTTAATATGCTTCGTGTTCTAAACTTTCTTTAAATAAAACTTAATCTATGTTTATAATACTAAGAAAATAATGCATATAAAACAAACAATATAATTTGTTACTTTCGATGTATGAAATCTAGAAAATATGTATTATATATACATACATATCTAGTTTCTATGGTGACCTGGTCACTTGGAATACAGTTTTGCATGTATAATAATACACAGTCATCACTTTGAATTTCCTGACCTATCTTTTCTGTTTAAATGCTGCATTTCCAGATTTTAGTAGCTAATGTTCAGCATATCTTATAAACTGCATTAGTATTGACTGTTTGGAGCTTAGAAAAAAGTTTAAATTTTTTTGAAAAGTTTTATTTTTATTTTAAATAAGCTCTCAGGTTATGACAAAACAAAATAAAATATGGAAGATTCAGTAAATTGCACAATTTATTTAATTACCCATAACTTTCAAACAAAAGATAAAAAACACACAAGTATTTTTATATTGATAAAGCATGTATTAAAAAGCATTTGAGACATCCTTTAAAATTAACATAATATTTCTATATTAAACTTAAGCCACTATGTTTATAATGCCAATATAAAGTTTATAATGTTATAGAAAGAAAAATGATCCAGATACCTGGAATCCTAATGTGATCTGTTGGTGTCACTTATGTTGTATGGCACAAACTAATAAGCTTTCAAATTCTTATTTATCTTCTTTATAAAATGAGAATTAATAAAACCATTTTTCTCTCTCTAACTCTGTAAGACTAAAAGCCTGTATAAACTTCAAATTAAAAAAATAACTGTTTTTTATTTTAATAATTGAATATTTTATAATAACAAAATAGAGTTAAAAATAAATATAACTGGCAGATGGGTAATGTTATAGGATCTATGGCATATGGTATAGTAAATATTTTTATTAAATGATAAATATGTGAACTGTATATATAAAAAGAAATGTTTACCTATAATAGCATATTAAAATGTTATAAAAACTGATTGCACTGAAGGCAGTTCTATAAAAAGTAAAAGCTCATATGAAAAGGTTTAAAGATATCAGGTTCAATTAAAATATTGTGGTAAAAGCATTATTTGTTTTTGTTACTGTTTATTCAATTATACTTGTTTAAATATGTAATATTTTTTCAGAGTTGAAACTCACATTTATTTATTTATTTATTTATTTATTTAATATATTTATTTTTTACAGAGAGGAAGAGAGAGGGATAGAAAGTTAGGAACATTGATGAGAGACATCGATCAGCTGCCTCTTGCATGTCCCCTACTGGGGATGTGCCCACAACCAAGGTACATGCCCTTGACCAGAATCGAACCTGGGACCTTTCAGTCCACAGACCTATGCTCCATCCACTGAGCCAAATCGGTTTCAGTGAAACTCATATTTAATTAACTAGCATATGGATGTACTAATATTTAACCCTTGCCCTTTCTTTGCACATTACAAGTGTCTTTATTTTACTTATTTATTTTTAAACTATCATTGAAAGTATTACATGTCCTATTTTTCTCCTATTGACCCCATATCATCCCTCCCCAACTGCCACCTCAGACCTCCACCACTCTATTGTCTGTGTCCATGGGTTATGAAAATTCTTTGGTTGACCTACACACTCACTCCCACCCTCACCTTTCCTCTGAGATTGGACTGTCAGTCCCATGCTTCTATGTCTCTGGATCTATTTTGTTTAACAACTTTTTATTTATTAGATTCCACATATGAGTGAGATAATGTGACACTTGTCTTTCTCTGACTGGCTTATTACTTAGCATAATACTCTCCAGGTACCTGGATGCTGTCTCAAAGGGAAAGAGACCCCCCCTTTTTTTTTAACTGCTGGTGTAAGTGTACCTCAGTTTTTTTATCCACTTATCTACTAATGGGCACTTGGACTGTTTCCAAATCTTAGCTATTGTAAATAGCATTGCTGTGAACATAGGGTTGCATACATTCTTTATTATTGGTGTTTTGGGTTTCTTAGGCTATAGTCCTAGAAGAGGGATTATTGGGTCAAATGCAGTTCCATATTTAATTTTTTGAGGAAACTCCATACTGTTTTCCATAATTGTGGCACAAATCTGCATTCCCCCAAATTGCCAATAAAGTGGGAATAAAGGGATTATACTTCAACATAATAAAGTCCATATATGACAAATCTACAGTGAACATCATACTCATTGGACAAAACCTAAAACCATTTTCCTTAAGAACAGAACAAGACAGAAATGTCTGTTTTCATCATTGTTTTTTAACCTAGTACTGGAAGTTCTGGCCACAGCTATCAGTCAAGAGGAAAACATAAAACCATCCAAATTGAAAAGGAGGAAGTAAAACTGTCATTATCACAAATGACAAGATAATGTACATAGACAATCATAAAGACTCAACCAAAAAACTGCTAGATTTAATAAAGGAATTAGGCAATGTAGCAGGATACAAAATTAACACCCAGAAACCAATGGCATTTTTATACACCGATTAGAATTCTCAGAGAAACTATACAAACAGCCCCATTTCCCATAGCAACAAAAAAATTAAGTACTTAAGAATAAACTTAACCAAGGAGGTAAAATATATATACTTGGAAAACTATGGGGATGTTGAAAAAATAAACAGAAGAAAATATAAAGAAGTGAAAAAGTATATGTGTTTATGGATTGGTAGAATTAGTATCATTAAAATTTTCATACTACCTAAAGCAATCTATAGGTTTAATGTTAAATTACCAATGGCATATTTCCCAGATCTAGAACAAATACTCCAAAAATCTTTATGGAACCAAAAAGACCCTGGATAGCCACAGCAAACTTGAGAAAGAATATCAAAGTTTGAGGAAATCACAATACCAGATATCAAGTTATATTAAAAGCCACTGTAACCAAAACAGCTTGGTAACAGCACAATAGACATACAGATCAATAGAACAGAACAAAGACCCCCAAAATAGTCAAGCCATTATGCTAAATTAATATTTGACAAAGAAGGCAAAAGCATGCCATGAAGTCAAGACAGTCTCTTCAATAAATGGTCTTTGTTAAATTGGACAGATACTTGCAAAAAATTGAAACTAGACTACCAACTTATACCATACATGAGAATAAACTAAACGTGGATAAAGAACTTAACTGTAAGTTGTGAAACCATAAATATCCTAGAAGAAACATAGGCAGCAAAATCTCAGATATCTTTTAAAGCAATATGTTTGCGGAGACTAAGAAGAAAATAAACAAATGGGACTACATAAAAATATTTTTTAAAAGCATTAAAAAGAGGCAAAAGAACTTAACATCAGTTAATTGTAAAAAAAAAAAAAAAATAGAATACTCTTGATTGGGTACACAAGTAGGGAAACAATACCCTTAAGATCACAAGCTGTTAAGAGGATAATAGCTCTATGTCAGATGTGCTTTGGGTTCGCATTTATGGCTACATCTAAGCCTTGCTAATTCAAACAAGTTAATTAACTTAAGATTGATTATGTCAGATGGATATGGGTCAAATAACATAAAATACCTCCTAAAATCAAGTTAAAGTTTATAAGTAAGTGCAAATAAAGTTCCTATCATAATACTTAACTAGTAAATATTTAATAACACCACACTATAACTTATTAGATAGAAAATAGAGGATATTTGCTCTTACTAGTAAATATTTAATAACACCACACTATAACTTGTTAGATAGAAAATAGAGGATATTTGCTCTTACTTCTAGAAATATAGAAACACAAAAGTTATAATATGGTCATCCTAATATAGGTCAGATATAGTGGTTTTAGTTATGTGACTTTACATAAGAGTGAATGAAATCAAAGGGAAATCATTTAATGCAATGAACAGACAATCAGGTCTTTTTGGCTAGGCCTCCGTATATATTGCCAAGATGCATAATGTAATTAAAACTTATGGAAAAGTGTGAATATAATATCTAAAGTAGTTAGTCATAGAGATAGATGCCAACAACTTTAAAAATGTGATTGCTGTGGGAATATTGAATTAAATGAAATTGCAACAAAAGGGATTTAACAAAAATAATAACTTGACATTAGGACTACATAGAAATGTCATTCAGTAATTAAATCCTAAAGTTTTGTTTAAAAAAAATAAATGAGAATATGGTCATAAGATTAGGAAAAAGTGATTTAATTTTTTTCCTTTATTCATCATTCTGGAATGCAAGTGATTATGGGTACATTGACATGCATGGGTAAATGAGCTAAACTAAGAGTATTTACTAATACCTATACCTGACATTAAGCTGAGCATTTGGTATCTTTATAGTTTTATTATATAAATCTTAAGATAAAGAATTACATGTATATTTATGTGGAATAGAATCAATTTATTAACTCCATTAAATCAGCCACTTTTTTCTCCCCATGTCACTCTTTATTATATCAACTTTTAATAAAAGATAGTCACATAATCTGAAATCCTTTAAATAATTGGGATGGACCAGAAATCTTAAATCCAGTCACCTTGTGTTACCTTTTTTAAAAACTATATGTATTAGAGGGACGTTGATTAATAAAATTTTGTGGGTTTCATAGGTGAGCAATTCTATAATACATAAACTGTATACTATATTGTGTGTTTACTACCCTAAGTCAAGTCTCCTTCCATTACTGTTTATACCCCCTGTACCCTCTTATATCTCCCCCACCTTCCTTGTCCTTGCCTTCTGGTAATCACCATGCCATCATATGTGTCTTTGAAGAGGGCTTTCCTCCACTTAATCCATTGGCCTTTTATACCCAGCCCTGCAACAGCCCTTCCTTCCAACAGCTGTCCATCTGTTTTCTATCTATGAGTCTACTTCTATTTTTTTAGTTTACTTTGTTCAGCAGATTCCACATATAAGTGAAATCATATAGTACCTGTAATTCTGTGACTGCCTTCTTTCATTTAGTATAATGTTCTCCAGGTTTATCCATGTTGTCACAAAAGGTAAGATTTCTTTCTTTTTACAGCCAGGTAGCATTCCTTTGTGTCCAAGAACTACATTTTTTTTATCCACTGATCTACTAATGGACACTAGGGCTGCTTCCAAATCTTGGCAATTGTAAATAACACTGCAATGAACGTACACTAAAAATATGGAAACTATATGGGACAATAGATATGTTAATTACTTGATGGGGGGGATGCTTCTACTGTTATATATCAAATCATCACATTGTATACTTTATATATATATATATATATATATATATACATATATATATATATATATATAATTTTATTTTTTATCTATAGATATATAAAAGCCTAAGCAACTATTAAGATGGAACAATTGTTGACTAGTCACTATGACATTCAGTGACCACCAGGGGGCAGACACACAGTGTAGAAGCTGCCCCTGGTGGTCAGTGCACTCCCACAGGGGGAGCATTGCTCAGCCAGCGGGAGCCTCTCCTGACTCTGAAGCAGTGCTACTGAGTGGCTGCAGGCATGATGAGACAGATGAGTGCTAGTGGTGTGGTGCCCAGCTCAAGCTCCTCTCTAGCCACCTGCCACTTAGTGCACTGCTACATCCCCAAGGGTTCTGTATTGCAAGAGGGTGCAGGCCAGACTGAGGGACCTCCCCTCCACCTCCGTGTACTAATCCATGCACCAGGCCTCTAGTACTTCAATAAAGCTATGAAAAAAAGGTCACTAAATCTGCTCAAAGAAATGATTAAAAGGTAGTGGGTTTCCTTTTTCATTTTATTAAATTAATTGGGGTGACATTGGTTAATAAAATTACATAGGTTTCAAGTGGGTTTTCTTTTTAATTTTATGTATTTGGTAATTTTAAGTTAATGCACATTTTTTAAACATCTTAGTTTTATAACTCAGTTACCTTTCATCTGATCACTGATAGTATTTACTTATATAAAAGAAAAAGTAAATACAGAATTCCTCTAAAATTCCATGATTTAAGGTTGTATACTGAAAAGATTTTAAAATATATATGTATTTCTATATTATTGAGAAAGTACTTGCAATGAAAATTGCTTTTTTTTTTTTCCTATTCATATTTGGTAGTGTTTCAAAGTAGGAATATATCACCTTGATGGACTTTGCTTTTTAAAGATTTGGTAAATTAGTAATCACACATGTACCTATATGTTCATGTTGATTAATGTCACCCCAATAAAATTTAAAATAATTAAAAAAAGACTTTCTTAAATGACAATTTTCTATTATACATTTTTCATATGTTTTTAAAATTTATTTCAGAGAGAGGAAGGTGGGGAAGAGTGAGATAGAAACATAGATAAGAGAGAAATATCCATCTGTTGCCTCCTGTGTACCTCTAACTGGGGATCAAACCTGCAATTTGGGCATGTACCCCTGACCAGGAATGGAACCATAACCTCCAGGTTCATGGGAAGATATTCAACCAATTGGCTGCATTCCATTCTCCATTTTTAACACAGAGGTTATTTTTTGAGCCCTTAAGGTAGAAAAAACAATTAATTGGAATTAAAAAATCATATACTAAAATATTTTATACTATTTATTTTGTTGTATCTAAAGAGAAAATAAAGCGAATGATCCTCAATATGATGTCACATTCAGATGATTTTGCTTTACATTATAATTATGAAAGAATTCATGTATAACTAATAAAGATATTTTCAAGTAACTTTTAGTGAACTTGATAGAAACTGATATCACAGAAGACAAAACTTTGAGAGGGAGAAAAGTGGAAGCAATACCTTTTACTTTTACTGCTAGGAATTTAGGGTTTTTAGTTGTCCTGACCTACCTTTTGTCATGTTTTTAAAGGGCCTATGTTTTTTAATTCATTTGGTCTCTTATTAAACACCTACCCTTGGGAAAAATGTTGGCAATGTTTATTTCTTCATTACTCATGACTAACTTTAGGTAGAGTAAAATAGTTACATCAGGCCATATTTTCCTCAAGGCATTGGGTAGTAAGTATGCCTTTCTTCCAATAAACTAAGTGTTCCTATTTGTAATTTTGAAATACATTGCAATTCACACATCAACATTTTCTGTTTATATATGAAAATTTTAGTTTCTTCAAAAATAAACTTTTTTTTTTTGCAATCTCCTTTAATTTTATTAAACAAGTGATGTCCTATTTATGTTTTTTATTACTTCACTGCTGTTTAACTGCTATAATTTTATTTTATATCAAGAAGTTATTTGATTGAACTATTGGCATTTAAAAAAAAAAAACTACAGCCTAAACAATAGTTCCTAATCACCTGTATACTTTATATAGACTGGTCAAGGCTATCAATGCATGAACTTAATTAAAGGCAATATCTCAATTGTAAAATGTAAGTGGGTAGGAAAGAATAAAAATGCCTTTTACAAACATTATCATAACAAACTTATCTATTTAAATCAAACTGAATAGTTGTCTGCATGCAGGATTATTAAAAACAAACAAACAAAACCCCATCAAATCCAAAGTCTTTTTTTTTTAATATATTTTATTGATTTTTTTACAGAGAAGAAAGGAGAGAGAGAATTAGAACATCAATCAACTGCCTTTTGAACACCCTCTACTGAGGATGTGCCTGCCACCAAGATATGTGCCCTTGACAGAATCAAACCTGGGACCCTTCAGTCCGCAGGCCGATGGTCTATCCACTGAGCCAAACTGGTCTCAGCAAAATCCAAAGCCTTATTATATTCACATGTTTTATTCAGATTTCTTGGCTTATACTCTAACAACCAAAAAATAAGTCAAATTATGTACCAATTAAAAAGATAAATAAAAAAAGTGAACAAATGCTCAAATGCTTATCTTATGAAATGTTAAGCATATCCACCATTTCAGAATGACAGAGCTGTCTCATTATATGTTAGGTCTCCTGAAAGATGTGTCATATTTTTGTAGTTGTTAATCCTCACATGAGTATAATTTTTGCATAGATTTTTAGAGAGAATGGAAGGGACGAGGAGAGACAGAAAGAAATATCCATAGTAAGAGAGATACATCAATTGGTTGCCTTTCTCATACAGGGGCCCCAACACCAGGATCAAGCCTGCAACTGAGGTATGTGCCCCTGATTAGAAGCTAATCTGGGACCCTTAAGTTCTCTGGCTGACATTCTATCCAATGAGCCCAACTGGCTAGGGCAAGATATGTCATATTTTAATGTTGGTCAAATGGTTCATACTAATTAAATCACATAAACACACACACAGACAAATGAGTAATTTGTTTGTAACAGCAAACTATTGGAATTATTTTTTCCATCTAAGAAAGCAAAAAGGTATTTGGGAGCAGTATTGCCTAAAGGAAAACCCAAGAATTGAAAATGGTTAACCCTTATTAATTTTACTAGTGGCCTGGTGCATAAAATTTGTGCACATTAAAAGGGGATTAATTAGAGGAAATATTTTAATATTACTATTTGTCCTTTCTCTATAATAGAAATGTCAGAGATTAAAGAAAATTAGTAAAATGTTTATGTAAATCTTCCTTCTGTCAGAGTCTAGGGCGCACCACAGGACCCAGAGTCAAGTCCCTGCCCACCCATGTGTACCTCAAAATTGCGTGAGACCCAGACCCGGCTGGCTTCAACACCATTGGGTTAGATCCAGAGTCTGCCAGTCCAACCCTTGTCAAGCCCCACCAGGTGAGGGCGCAGCCTCAGGTCCCCTAGCTCAGGCCAGGGTGGGGGGCACGTCTTGATGTCCCCCATCAAGCCCTGCCAGGTGGGGGACCTGCATTGAGGAACCCCACAAAACCCCACCAGGTGGGGGGTCCAGGTCCCCCAGCCCAGCGCTGGGAGGGGAGCTCAGCCTCAGGTCTCCTGTCAAACCTGCTGAATGTGGGGTGCAGCCTGAGGACTTCTGGCCCAGGGTAAGGGGAGCAGCCTGAGGTCCCCCAATCCAGCAATGGGGCAAGGGTGAGCACCTTGAGGTTCCCCATCAAGCCCCACCAGGTGAAGGGTGTAGCCTGAGGTCCTCTGTCAAGCCCCACAGGACAGGGGGCGTGGCCTTAGGACCCCTTCAACTCCTGCTATGCAGGGAGTGAGGCCTAAATTCCCATCAAGCTCTGCCAGGTGGGGAGCCCAGCCTGAGGTCCCCTGTGAAGCCCCATGGGGGTGGGGAGGATGGCTCAGCCTCAGATCCCTGTGATTGCTTGTTAAGTCTTATACGGGAACTTGGCCTCCTCTTTGGGTGCAGCCATCTTGTGTTACGAAACACCCTCCCACCCCCACCTCCATGGTGGGCTCTGTCACCTTTGTGGTGGTTTGATGGTCCAATTGCATATTCCCTCTTTATTATATAGGATGGTCTTTGACAAGTGTCTTCACCTGTAAGAGACTAATCTTCATCTCTTTTCTCCTCTTATGTAAAATAAGAAAATAAAAATCACCTTTTTGGAAGAACTAAAAGATGTATATGGAAAATGCAGAGAATATCTCACACTTTAATATTGTTTCATCTCTGGCAACTGCTTTTATAGCCACTGTCATAATGTTGCTGTTGGTGGTATTGAGTACCACCTTTTTGCATTAGAAAACAATTTCTTTGTAAACTAACAAAATAGATAATCACAAGTTAAAGTAACCAAACAATGTTTTAGGTTTAGCCTTCAGCCCCTCTTTTAAAATGCTTATTAAAAAGTGACATATAATTAGTGGGATGGCTTTTATAGTCCCTTAATGATCTCTTGGTGCTGAAATAAAAGCCTTTCAAAGATCTGCTGTGTTGGAAAAAATAATTTAGTCAATTTTTTCACAATTAAATTCTGACATGTGAAAATCTATATAAAGTGTTTGAGAGGATTTATAAAATGAATTATAAATATTATACAAAGTTCTTAGAATATACAAAAAAAACAACAAAAACAGAAAACTTGAAGTCTATGTCAAAACATTAACTTCAGTAAAATAATATGTTATTAGGATAAAAAAAGTCCTCAAAAGGTCAGTAATCATAGTACCATTTATGAAAATGTAAGTGTAGAAATGTATTAGAGACAGTGTTTTCTCCTGTTTTCCAGAAATAGGAAATGAAGTGGAAATTGAATGAGTCATGAGCATTTACAAAACATGTAGTAAAATTATTCATATTGGGTTATTTTTTTTAACTGTGTTTATAAAGTAGTATAAAAGCCTTAGAAAAAATAAATATCAAATACAATTGAGCAAGTAGAATCAAATACTTCACATACCATTGTGGAAATATATATTGCCTTTAGAAGGTCACAGAGTCAAAAACTGTAACTGATTAATAGGACCAATAATAATATTTGTATTGGCCAACATGATAGAGTTGGGGCCAGCTCCATGCTAGTTTCAGGGACTTTTCTCTGAACTGCATCCAAAAGTATTTTCTAGCTTGGGGGCCCTGAGTGTGTTTAATTAACTCCATCTGACCCAGTCACACAGAGTAAAGGCATTAATCTATCAGATTTGGCTCACATTCTCCTAGGGAATTGTAGCTAAAGGCCTTCAACTTATTTTTGGAGTAGCCAAAGCAAATTGTCTTCTTTTCTAAAAAACACATACACACACAAACACACACAGCAAAGAAAAAAATTATGTCGACCTACACTGATGAGATCATAAAATGTCCTCTCTTGATTTTATGGAGACAATGTAGGATAATAGATAACACATAGAGTGAAGAGTTGGGTAACCTGGATTAAAACAAAGTGTCTTCCTTTAGTGACTATGCAACTTTGGCAAACCATTGAACTCTCAAAGCCTTAGTTTTCTCTTTGAAAAAAAAATGAATTAAATTTTATTATGGTAGAAAAATGAAAATAATTGTTATAAAATATTCTAGGGAAACAAACCCTAGGTTATTAATAAAACATTTTATTGATTTTTTGTTGAAAATCTTTGCATAATTAGAGAATTCTCTACCACATCTTTATATATAAAAGCCTAAGCGACCAAACGACCAAACTACCAAATAACCAATGGACAGGTCACTATGGAATGCACTGACCATCAGGGAGCATACACTCAATACAGCAGCTGCCCCCTGGTGGTCAGTACACCCCCACCAAGGAAGTATTGCTGAGCTGACCAATGGGCGCCAGATGCTGCAGCATTGTGAGCCGCTCCCACCTCTGCAGAAGTGTTGCTGAGTGGCAGTGGTGGCAGGCGCAGTGAGGTTGGGATGAGCAGGAGTGGCACAGCACCCAGCCAGGGTTTGGGCTCCTTCCCAGCAGCCTGTCACTTCACTTACTACTACATCCCTTGAGGATGTCATACTGCCAGTTTCTGTCCAATTCCCACATTGGGCCATATCCGGCAGTCTGACAGATTGTGTGAGGGAATAGGCTAGGCTCAGGACCTCCCAACCACCTATAATATAAGTGAAGCAATTACCCAGTGAGATACATTTCCCAACCATCCCCCAGTCTCCTATAGTCTCTGGGCATCTAGATGGAGTGATATGATAGAAAAACCATAAAATGGAAAAAACCCGGTCTCTGAATAAAAACATAATGGAAACCTGCCTGCCAACTATAACATCTGTAGGTAACTCTTTTAACAGTTCGAAATAAATTTTTATTGTGCTAAGCAACTGAAATTATAGGATTTAGTTTTATAACCTAATATTATTCTTGAAAATAAACAATTAAACATATTAAATAAGATCAGACCACAAACACAGACATTTGTAAATGCTGGAAATAATAGGAAAAAATAGTGAGTATGACATAGACCTTGGTAATCTGAACTCTCACGATTGCACCCTATCTCTTGGTCTGCTTCATACAAAGAATGCCCTCTTAGCACCTTCTAGTTAGAAGCAATACATCTACCTTCCCAAAGACAAATCCCAAGAGGGTGAAACCCAACAAGGAATGGGTATTTCTTGATATTTATTTTTTAAATATATTTTTATTAATTTCAGAGAAGAAGGTAGAGGGAGAGAGAGGCAGAAAAACATTAATGATGAGAAAGAATCACTGATTGGCTATTTCCTCCACACCCCCATGTGAGAAGATTGGGGAGTCCAGTTTACAACCAGAGCATGGGCCGATGGGGAATCACATAGTGACCTCTTGGATCATGGGTCGATGCTCAACCACTGAGCTACATCAGCTGGCATGTGTATTTCTTTATCTACCTCTATAAAGCTTACTTTATGCATCTTCATTTCCTTTCTTATTATCAGCTTCTACTCAATATGAGTCAAAGAAGAGATTATTACCCCTTAATGAAATACTAAATCTACTCAGAGGTTGTGTTCTAACGTACCGAAGATGATAAAATAAGTACTAGCTCTTCTTAGAAAACCAAACATTCAAACTAAAAAAAAAAGACTTAAAATGTACAGTATCAAAAGTATAATTTCATTACAATCCAGTTTCCTTCTTTAAAAATTTATGATCAATAAGACAAAGGTCAGAAAAATATTTCTGTGAAAGGCGAGAGAGTAAATATTTAGGCTTTACAGGCATGCAGCATATTCCTACTGCTCAAGTTTTCTGTTTTAGCATAAACATAGTTATAGACAATTCAGAAATAAATGAATGTAGCTGTGTTCTAATAAAAGTTTATTTATGAAAACAAGCAGTGGGATGGATTTTGTCTATTTTGAACTTATTTAATTATTTTATCCATGCTTGACATATGAAATTAATTCATTCAGTGTTCTATTTTTTTAGGCCCTATCCCTTTCCAGTACACTGTCCATTATTTCATATTTATTTTAAAAAATTAAAGTATCTATATAGGATGCTGTAAGATGAGCTGTGTAGATTCCAATAAAAAAAAAAAACCTAACCATTCCCATATCAAGTTCTAACACAATTATTTTTTAAAATGTAGTGGATAAGTATTATTATTCTATTACCAACATAATTTATATTTGGATATGTGGTGAGGGCATTTCCAAATTGAATTTTTATGAACCCCCAAACTAGACCAAATTTGCCTGGTGAGTTAAGGAGGTGAATGGACAATTACAGTCCTCTACTATGAAGGAAGACTCCTGTAAAATAAAGTGTGATGTACTAGGTCAGAGCAGAGAATATAGTTGTGTGTAAGCTCACTCTCAAGATTAAAGAAAGAGAAAGGTGTGAACACAGATTTCTAATCTTTTGTTTGATTTTTTTAAGCTCCACTATGCTAGTTAAACCATTTCTGTCCAATGTATTCCCATCCCAGGGTGGCATGATGAGAGTTTGGGATGGGTGGGAGAGATTAGCCATCTCTCGGAACAATCTGTTCCAAGAATTAAAGAAACAATGAAAAGAATATGTAGGACAGAATGTCAGTTGCACTACATGTCATGGTTACCATGAAATATCAAAGTAAATACAGTGGTACCTCCAGATACGAGTTTAATTCGTTCCATAACTTTAAGGTGTGGGAAACTATGAGATGCTCCAGTCAGGGTAAACTGGTGGGTCGTGTGTAGCCAGCCGATCCACGTGATTACTCCTATCTCAAATTTTGCTCATATTTCAAAGCAAAAATTGCTCGCTCAACAGCTCGTATCTCAAAAATATTGTATGTTAGGGCACTCGTATCTCGAGGTACCACTGTATAGACACACACTAAAGTCTAATGTTGAATGTCACAGGACTTAGCCTGAACCAAAGACATTTTGCTTACTCAAATACCGCTTCCTGTTCATTTTGCATGTATTTTGGCCCAATGTATCAGATTCTGAGGGTATCATCTTCACATAGTACAAAAAAAAATGTTTTTAGGTCATGTTCTTTATATCCAATCCTCTATGAAGAGTTTTCTGTGCTTCATCACATCCCCAGCAGAATTAATTTCTTTCTTCCCTAGTGTTTCATTAAAACTTTCTAAATATCCTAGAATATAATTTTAATACATACAGCATTATGATTAATTTTATGTTTTTTTTTTCCTTTCTTAGTTGACCATGATTTACATGTTGTATTTCTAACATGATAATCATGGTCAAGTAGACAAAACAAATATGTACAATTGTCTATATCACTATATATGGACATAATATTTTACAACTATAAACGTTATTATAAATATATTTTATTGACTTTGATAAGGATAACTAATTACTTCTAAGGAAGAATAGAAATGATTAATATTTCAGTATCATGAAATTTTATGTGTGATTGGGATTTTGATATTATAAGTTTAAAAGTTTCTCAATTCCTCTTAAATTATGTCTCCAAGATTACAACTGTGTAAGAACACAAATATACCCTTTGTATAATTTAGAATAGGGGATGGAAATTCAGGAAGGAAGTTTAAGATATTAAACTGACATGATTGAGAAGGTATGAACAGTCATAGATTTTCTACCTGGGGTTTAATTCTATGATTATTATTTTAATTTATTAGATTCATTTCCAAATTTCTAATAATTTTTTGAAATAATACTTCCTATTTTTAAATCCTCACCTGAGGATATTTTTCTCCCATTGTGAGAGAGGAAGGGGCCCTGGAGAGAAAAACATCAATATGAAAAAACACATCCACTGATTGCTCCTAGACACTCCCCAACCAGGGCTAAGGATCAAACCTGCAACTGAGGTACATGTCCTTGACCAGGAACCAAACCAA
>PVJN01034507.1:0-22720 GCA_004026805.1 Lasiurus borealis | reverse complement strand
TGACCCCCCCCAACCTCCCCTGCCTTTCCACTGTAGCATGACAGTCTGTTCTCTGCTTCTTTGCCTCTGCCCCCCCCCACATTCTTTTCTTTAAAAACAGCTTGTCTCTGTAGACAAGAAATAAACTTAGAAGAACAAAAAATGTTTGAGTCCCAATTTCAATGTCCAATAGTTATGATTATGTTTTTTATTATTTATTTACCACAAATAAAGGTCAGGGA
Source organism: Lasiurus borealis (assembly GCA_004026805.1). Lineage (NCBI taxonomy): Eukaryota > Metazoa > Chordata > Mammalia > Chiroptera > Vespertilionidae > Lasiurus > Lasiurus borealis. The sequence continues at coordinate 22,499 of PVJN01034507.1, read as the reverse complement.
TTGTTAACTTTCTTTCAATTTTTTAAAAAATATATTTTATTGATTTTTTTTAAAGAGAGGAAGGGAGAGAGATAGAAAGTTAGAAACATCGATACAAGAGAGACATTGATCAGCCACCTCCTGCACGCCCCATTGTGGAGATGTGCCCGCAAGCAAGGTACATGCCCCCAACCGGAATCGAACCTGAGACCTTTCAGTCCGCAAGCGGATGTTCTATCCACTGAGCCAAACCAGTCTCTGCTCAATTTTTTTTTTACTGTCTCACTTCATTACTGCTGTGTATGTGCTTCATGTGAGTGACGTAGATGCTTATGTAGGTGGGTTCTGACTTACCGGTGAAAATCGCTTTATGTTGTGCCATAGGAACGGATGGATCTCTGACATAACCCGAGGACCTACTGTATATAATGTGCAGGCTGCCTTCAGAAAATCCTGGAGAATTCCAAGAGAGACAGATGGGAAAGAGCCATTCAAATATTCGCAGGACAAAGATTAACCATCTGCCTTCTGCATCATAGCTGTGGGTCATGTGAGGACTGCCCACACATGCAGGTCCCTGATATAACATGCCCTGTGAGCTGGAAAGTCCTCAGCAAGTCATGATCGCTGCACGGAGGCTGGAGATGCTAGAAGATGTCAGCAGAGTAGTGACGGTGACATAGCAGTGGCACAGTTGTCATTGATTTGCCCAATGTGAGGGCCCATGAGGAAGCAGCATTTTATTAACAAAACGCTCTCCAAGAAATGGCACTCATTCCTCAACTTAGACATGGAGTTTGTACAGTTTACTTTCCAATGGGCTGGTCTAATGTCTAGTTAGAATAGGCCTTCCGCCATAGCCGGTTTGGCTCAGTGGATAGAGCGTCGGTCTGCGGACTGAATGGTCCTGGGTTCAATTCCCGTCGGGGGCATGTGCCTTGGTTGCGGGCATGTCCTCAGTCCAGGGTGTGCAGGAGGCAGCTGATTGATGTTTCTCTCTCATTGATGTTTCTGGCTCTCTGTCCCTCTCCCTTCCTCTCACAAAAAAAATCAATAAAACATATTTAAAAAAAATAAGCCTTCCTAGACTCAATGTATCCTTCAGATGTATTCAAAATTAGTAAGACTCTTAGCATGGATGTGATTTTTAAAAAATATATTTTTATTGGTTTCAGAGAAGAAAGGAGAGAGCGATGAAAACATCAATGATCAGAATCATTGATTGGCTGCCTCCCATATACCCCCCTACTGGGGATCAAGCCCACAATCCAGGCATGTGACGTAACAGGAAATCAAAACATAACTCCTGGTTCATAGGTCAACACTCAACCACTGAGGCAGCACTGATGTGATTTTAACAGGAAAAAAAAATATATTATTAGCCAAGGTCATCACAGAACAGTCTCTAGACATAAGGATTTTGCTTAAGTATTATCTAATGTCCTCCTAATTTGGCTCTTGGGACAAAACCCCAATTGGGAGTATTTATTCATTATACTACCGGTAGCTCTCCTGCACTTAAAGTTCAAATAATTTAGTATCCTAACCTCTGGTTTTATGAATCAGCAATCTTGCCATTTCATGATGGCCAGGCTCATTTACACATTGACATACTTCCATATTTGACTTTCTACCCAGGCGAAATTTAGTTTCTGCCATAGGCGGTATAAGGATGTTGCAAATAGGCATTTTTTCATGAATTAATTATATTTGCTTCAGTCTCTGCTCCCAAAACAATCTCTGCATGATTCTATCTCAAACTTCATCCCACTGGATTATTATAATCTAGTGTCAATGTTTGTCATTTAAATCCTATTTCGACCATTGACCATATTTATAGCCTTCCTCTCTTGTAACCTCAGTGGTGAAAATCTCTCTCTCCCAGGTTGGTGACAAGAAACGATATAGAAAGTGCCCACAGAACTATCACCATTGACATCTCTTTCTTTTCTTGTTGTTGTTTCACATAGACATGGCTCTAGCTCAGTGGTTCTCAACCTTCCTAATGCCGCAACCCTTTAAGACAGCTCTTCATGTGGTGGTGACCCCCAACCAAATAATTATTTCCATTGCTACTTCGTAACTGTAATTTTGCTACTGTTATGAGTCGTAATGTAAATATCTGATGTGCGGGATGTATTTTCATTGTTACAAATTGAACATAATTAAAGCATAGTGATCATCACAATTAAATATTGTGAAATATTTATTTCTAATTACAAATAAATGAAATTTTGTCTTGAAGCATGGTGTAGCATGGGCAACAGTCTTCATAGGACAACAGTAAATTACATTGCTACATTTTCCGATGGTTTTAGGCGACCCCTGTGACAGGCTCATTTGACCCCCAAAGGGGTCGCGACCCACAGGTTGAGAACCGCTGCTCTAGCTAAACCCTGTGGGTATTTCCATGTGGTAGATTCTTTTCTACAATGGACCATCATCTGCCAGTTAGCCAGGGTGTTGTGTGTGGTGAGTGTTCAAACTCAAGGATTCAGGGCATACACACCAGCAGGAGCCAGCTATTTGGAACCACACCCTTCAAAAGTGTGAGCACTCTGGGTCCAGACTAAGTTTGCTCACCTTAGAACTCAGTTCTAGGATAAGCCTGGCACATAGTTCAAACTCTATAAATATCTATTAAAGGGGTAAAATGATGAACTTCTTATTACTATAAGGTAAAATGCAACTTGAATGGCCATTTTGACAAATTTAACACTAGTGTATTTGAGAAACAAGTCTATGCTGGTAAGTCAAACTGGTTATATAAGAATTGAGTTTACCAAACCAACTCATTTTTATGCAGATTTCACTGTGTCAGAGCCAGGACACATCTATTTTGTTTATTTCTGCAACTGGAAGTCAGTGCACGCTCATTAGCATTAATTTTATTAACTTAGCGAAAAGAACAAAAAAGCAAAAGCTTGGGCTGAGTGATAAATCAATGTTTGAAATTCACTGGTTTGCCAAGTGCGACCTGACAAATTATTTGGAAGGAGAGAAATGTACAGGGGAAATAAGGGATTTGAATTTTGAAAGGCCAAGAATTGAATTTCCCTAAGTCTCATTTTTTCTCGTTTATAAATGTCATCAGTGATTCCTGCCTCATGGAGTTATTAGAAGGATTAAATAAAATAATGCCTTGTAAAATAGATTAGGCAGTAAATAATTTATCCCTTCTCCAAGAACAATTGTCTGCATCTATAAAATCAAGTTAACATTTCCATTATGGCATTATGGGTGCTGAAGTAATGTATATGAAGTTTAAATAATGCCATTATTAAAACTGAAATTATTAGTAGAGCTGAAAAAATCTTAAGTATCCTAAAGGCTTTACTTAAGGCACTTTAACGATTGCTTTTGACCAAAAATTGATTTATTCTAGAAATTTAAAATTAGAACCAATGTAAAATTAGACTCCTTTTTACTATTTTTGGAGCTCACAAAACATATGTTTCTATCTCTCTCCCTTCCTCTCTGTAAAAAAAAAAAAAAAAAAATATATATATATATATATATATATATATATATAATTAATTTTTTACAGAGAGGAAGGGAGAGAGATAGAAAGTCAGAAACATCGATGAGAGAGAGAGACATCAATCAGCTGCCTCCTGCACGCCCCACAGTGGAGATGTGCCCGCAAGCAAGGTACATACCCCCGACCGGAATCGAACCTGGGACCTTTCAGTCCGCAAGCCGACGCTCTATCTATCTCTGCAAAACATATGTTCTTAGTGACAAGGTCTATGCTGGATGTTTTCATGTATCTTACACTCTGTTTTCTCTCAGAAGGTTGTTTGTTTTACAGCAATTTAAGTGTGTCATTGCCAGAGACCTGCCTTCCATTTTTCCTTGTGAAAAATGTGTCTGCGTGATGTTGGAAGTTTTAGGACTTCGATACCCACTTTTGATTTTGTTTTTTTTGGTCTTCCTACTCTTTTCTCCTCGGTGATCACTTCTAGTTCATGGCCTTTATACAGGCTTATCTTCGTCCTTTGGTTTTCCCCAAAGTATTCACTGATACGACAAGAAAAGAATCAGAACACAAAATAAGGAAAACACTAATATTATTTTCAAGGAGAGTATGAGGTTCCACAGTATAGACATATCACACTTTTCTCAATGACTGCCTTCTGGAGACAATCAGTGTGCGCTCATGCTTCTGTCATGATAATGCTGTAGCTCCCATTTACATACATACTAGAGACCTGATGCATGAAATTCATGCAAAAGTAGGCCTTTCTTCCCCCCGCTGCTGGCACCTGCTTCCCTCTGGCACCTGGGACCTGGACTTCCCTCATAGCCCAGGCTTCGTCCAGAGGGTCATCTGGTCTAATTAGCATATTATGTTTTCATTATTATGGATATTAGAGGCCTGGTGCATGAATTCATGCATGGATGGGGTCCCTCTGGGTGGCCTGTGGGGATCTGGCTGAAACCTGCAGTCTAATGCCACCTGCAGCTCCCACCTGCCACTTCTGCTCATCCCCGTCCCACTGTGTCTGCCATGGGCTTGGGGCCAATCCATCTCAATTGGGAAAACCTTGTGCTGCCTTAGCAGCTCTCACCAGCTGGGCACCCTCCTGAGAGAAGGGATCTGTGAGACCGGGCTGAAACTGGCTCTCTGACATCCCTGAAGGGTCCTGGATTGCAAGAGGGCATAGGCCAGGCCAAGGGACCCCACTGGTGTCCGATTGGGTGAGGGAGGGTTTGCAGGAGAGCTTCAGGGTGTGTCTGGCCCATCTCACTCAGTCCTCATCAGCTGGAGCCCAGCAGCAAGCTAACCTACTGGTGGGAGTGTCTGCCCCCTAGTGGCCAATGCATGTCAGAGCAAATGGTCAACCAGTTGACTGCCTCCTGGCGGTCAGTGCACATCATAGCGAGTGGTTGAGCCACCTTAGCATATCTTTAGTATATTATGCTTTGATTGGTTGAACACTCAACCATTCACTGGACAACTGGACACTTAGCATATTAGGCTTTTATTATATAAGATAGAAGAGTCACAGTAGGGTTACTGGATCAAAGGATCTGCATGTTTTAATTGCAAGATCTGTTACTCCATCACTTTCCCAAAAGTTGATTATCTGTTAACATCATTAGCATTATTTATGAATTCACAACTCCCCAAATTATCGGCTGTCTGGGACATTTTTGTGCTTTTCAAATTTCAAGCAAACCGAGAATGAAAACCATTTCTCATATCTTTAGCTTGCACTTCTCTGATCCATAGAAAACCACTAGAAACTGGTTTTATTTATATATGTGTGTATGCTTACATATCCAATTTTTTGAGTCAATACTATCATTTCTAACAACAATACAAAGTCTAAAATACCTATTCTGAAGTTCCAAAAAATATGGCAAGATAATTTCAGTGTAAATCTATAGAGAGATCATTAGAATGTCAAAATGGAAATTTAAAAAGTCAATACATGCTGAATGTACCGACGTCTGAGACTGACTCATCATCAAGTTGAGGGCGAATAAAAGACTGTCAGGGGAGGTTTGCAAAGATCAGGTGAGTGAGTCAGGCAGAGTTGAAGGCACACAAATGCCCCCACATGAGCTACGTTATAAAATCATGACATTAAGATTGAAATCAAATGTACAAGATTTCTTTCCATTAGGAATTTAGTCAGGATAATGTTCTCACTGTAGAGTTTTCATCTGTCACTCATTTGAAATGAGTAGCGTTCTCAGATTGAAACGTATTGTGCTATTTCAGAAGACTCCAGGGGGATGCTCCTGGTCTCATTTATGCCAGACATCTGAACTTTCTCTCTAATTACCGGATACGATCCACCTCACGTAGTTATAAGTCTAATGCATTAATTAACTCAGGACTGTTATTGGTAGAAATCACTAAGCCCATATTATGTAATGAGCACCTTTTATTCCTCCCTCTACATACTAACATACAACCATATGCTTGTATAAATTGTATAGAGAGTTCGCATCAGTTCCTTCATCTTCATGAAGTAATTATTGATAATATTTGTAAGAGTGGCTCAGAAATTAGCTTCTGCATTGGACAGGCCTATATTTTTTTTCTTTATGGCTTATGATATTCTCATCTGACAATCTGATCCATTAGAATGACCAAACTTTGTTTTATAGCCTTTATTTTTTATTTTTGCTTAAAGATTTTCTTAAATATTAAATTTTTGTTTCTCTCTCTTTTCCACATATTTAAACACTTTCCTTGTCCCTGTTGTTCACATTTAAGTTTTCTCAAATCTTTCCAGTCATGGACAACATTTTTAAAACCTTCCAAACCACAACCGACTGATTTCCACTCTTTCCCACGCACTCAACAACGAACTTCTAAAAGTTGGTATCTGTATTTCCTTCCTTTTCTTCCATTCATTCCTCAGTCTACTCCAGTTCAGCTTCACTCCCTTGATACAATTTCCACTTAACCAGTGACCTCCGGCAGTACCTGATCATTCAGAGGACACTGCTTATTACCCTTTTCCTTTAAAAATGAAAACAACCACTTTCTCCACAGTGATGACACCATGGGTCCAATGTTTTATCCTAACACTCCAGCCTTTCCATCACCCAACTTGTAGGATCCTTCCCCTGGAGTGCAGGTGTGCAGAAAGGGACTCACCCTTTGCACTCCCATACCATTGTCCTCTTCTCACACAGGATAGCTGGAATGTGTCTAAAATAAATACCTAATCATATTATTTTCCCCAAAAGCTCTTCAATGACTTCCCTGGTTCTCGGGATAAAGACCCTAATTCTCTACCCGTTCTGCCAGGCCCAGCTGGTCTGGCTCTGGTCTTTTCTTCAGCCTCATTTTGTCCGTGCTCTTCACACACGCCCTGTGCCCTCCAGAGTCTTGGTACATGCTTTCCCTCTGTCTGCAATACTTTTATCTCCTCTCCAAGTTGTGTTCACACCTACTGATTCTCCAGAACTCAGTTTGATCATCCTTTCCTCAGGAACCCCATATGACAACCAAATCTGCTCCCTCCTCATTTATGCACCTTTTTAGCCCTATGCACCTTCCCTTCATGCTATTCACAACATTTTATAATCAAACATCACTTGGTATGATTTTTCTATTTTCTGGATATCCTATATAATAAAAGACTAATATGCAAATTGTCCCCTTGACAGGAGTTCAACCAGTAGTTTGATCAGTGGGTGGGGCCAGCCAGCCAACCACCTGAGGCCTCTCTCCCCAGCCAGCCAGGCCTGATCCGCCCTGATCCGGGTGGGCTGGCCGGATCCCACCATTGAACAAATTCATGCACCAGGCCTCTATTGTACCATAAGTACCTGGGGACAGGTTTGGTGTCAACTTTTTCTTACGGGTGTACCTAATCTGATTCCTTGCGTATGATAAGTACCAAAAATACTGAACTACTAAATTTTCAACTCATTTTAATGGATGGCTTTGTTCTCCCAATCTGCTCTAAAAACAACACTATAGCTGTCCAGTGCTATAGCTCTCTGTCTAGCCTTTCTTTCCTTTCAATTCCTCTCAGAACATTATTGAGATTTAAGTCAACAACACCTACCCTACAGCGTTGTGAGAGATCACTTTACTAGAAAAGACCCTGATTTGTCTACCTGTACCTACTCATTTCTTCCATTCCAGAGACAGAGTAAATGTCCCCTCCCTTAATTTGGGGTTCAGAACTAAGACTTGCTTTGGCTATTGGACCATTAGCTGATGGAGTCAGCAAAAGCGTGGAGGGATTATACATGGGCTTGCCTCTTTGCATTGTTGCATCACATGACAAAAACATGGCTCTTGACCCATTGAGGAACATGAGAAAGGATTGGTCCAAGGCAACTCCAGATAAACTTGGGTAAAACCGGCCAACCCCAGACTTAGAAGCTAAAGAAAAACTAGTTATACGTTTCTGAGATGATCATGGCCACTTGTTATACAGCATTGATACAAGGTGCTGGGCAGATTAAATGAGATAAGAGGGCCAAACATCTGAAGCAGACTCTGCTCTTTCCCAGGTCTTCCCTTCAGATAAATTTGCTTGACACATTCCTCGTAGCTTTGCACTTTCTTAGACAATGTCCAGCTGAAACCTCAATATATCTTCATAGGATAAGACAGAAAGCTAGTTCCAATCAGTGTGACAGCGCCAAAGGCAGAGGGTTGTAATGGTGCACGCAGCAGCTCTATTTATTGAGCACCAGCGCTTCGTGGACTTTCATTGATCTTTTTTATGGTGTCTTTGCTTACTCTTTCATTACATTTCACCTGTTATCTTTATTACTTCCCTTTAAGTCTTTGGATTTACACTTCCTTTTTTCCTGACTTCTTGAGTTGAGGACTTCTATTTATAGTCTTAATCTTTTTTATTTCCTTACATGAATACTTATGGCTATAAATCCCATCCCATCCCCACCCCTCCCCCAGCTCAACAAAGATCAGTTTTATTGCAATCCCAAGGTGTTTCTTTGGCCATTTATTCTGAAATATTTTTTAATTTTCATTATTCTTTTTCTCAATTTTATTTTTAAATATTTTATTTTTACTATAATTGGTCTTAGTTTAAAAAATATTATTTCTGAAGGCAATTTTGGGGGGTATATTATTTTAACTTTATTGCATTACATTCACAGGATGTGGATTATATATTATAAATGCTAGTATTTGCTTAAGAATATAGTGTAACTGAAAGAAGATTGATATCATATTCTGTGTAAGTCCATTAGCTCACTCTTGTTAACTACTCCTTTGAAATATTCTATAGTGTTACTTTTAAATATTTGCTAAGGCTCTGAGACAGATAATTTTAGAAATCACAATTTTCTTCTGTTTTTTTTCTGAAATCTCTTTCTAGTGATAGTTACAGAATTTTATTCATAAAATAATGATAGTATAGATAGTTAATAGAGTAATGGAGAATTATATCTTAAAGTATATCTTATTAGAATTTATCTTATTACACTAATTTCTTTAACTTAATATTTGTCTAACATATATTATTATTCCCCTATTTATTTTAAACCTGTTTCATTAACTTATAGAAGTCTCACCATAACAGCATAAAACTGTTCATAATTCAAATCCCATGTTAACAGCATAAAGCTGTATTTGCTGTTTGTAAATTGAATGTCAGAATCTCTCTTATCGTAGGTATTCTTAAACGAGGTTTTATTCTTTCATTTGTTAGAAAGTTATGGATTTTTAAAAATAATGTTGTTATCTTTAAATTGTTATATGCATATCTAACTTCATTCCTAATATCAAGTAGATCAAAGCAGTCTTCGTTAAGTGTTAGGTTAATGTTTTACAAACTTCATAAAAGTTATTTCAAACAAGCTTCTGTTCATTTTAGAATAAATATTACTAGAATATTCTGTTTTGTAAGAATTTGCAGAATTTCTCTCTAAAACTGATAATAGTACTTTTGGGAAGTGGGAAGTAGCTCTTTGAAAACTTATTTAATACATCTGTCATAATTCAGATACTGATATTTCCCAAATATTTTGAAGAAAATATGAAAGGAGGTAAGAACATAGAATGGAGTCAAGACAGCCTCTTCAATAAATGGTGTTGGGAAAATTGGACAGATACATGCAAAAAAAATGAAACTAGACCACCAACTTACACCATACACAAAAATAAACTCAAAATGGATAAAGGACTTAAGCATAAGACAGGAAACCATAAAAATATTAGAGAAATCCACAGGCAGCAAAATCTCAGACATATGCCGAAGCAATTTCTTCACCAACACAGCTCCTAGGGCAATGGGAACTAACGAGAAAATAAGCAAATGGAACTACATAAAAATAAAAAGCTTCTGCACAGCAAAAGACGCCATCAACAAATCAACAGAAGAGCCCACTGCATAGAGGGGGGTGAGACTTTAACACAGGAGACCATATATGCCAGTGTTACCACTGAGAAGGGTTTAATCTCCACTCTTTACAGGGAACTCAGACAACTTAACAAAAAGAAGATAACCCACTCAAAAAAATGGGCAGTGGACCTAAATAGACACTTTTCATAAAAGGACAGAAGGAGGCCAAGAGACATTGAAAACATGCTCAAAGACACTAATCATCCCAGAGATGCAAATCAAAGCAACAGTGAAGTTCCATCTCACACCTGTCAGAATAGCTGTCATCAACAAATCACAAAATGACAAGTGTTGGCGAGGATGCAGTGAAAAAGAAACCCCCGTGCTCTGCTGGTGGGAATGCAGACTGGTGCAGCCACTGTGGAGAACAGGATGGAGTTTCCTCAAAAAACTTAAAATGGAACTCCCATTTGAACCAGTGATCCCACTTCTAGGAATATGTCTCAAGAAACTAGAAACACCGATCAGAAAGGATATATACACCCCCCATGTTCACAGCAGTACAATTTGCCATAGCTAAGATTTAGAAACAGACTAAGTGCCCATCAGCAGATGAGTGGATTAAAAACCTATGCTACATCTGCACAATGGAATACTACACTGCCATAAAAAAAGAAGGAACTCCTACCATTTGCACTTTTACCATTTATGGATGGAAGTGGAGAGCATTATATTAAGAGAAATAAGCCAGTCAGTGAAAGATAAATATCACATGATCTCATGTGTGGAATATAATGAACATAAACTGATGAACAAAAACAGATCCAGAGACAGAGAAGCATCGATCAGACCATCAAACTTCAGAGCGAAGCTAGGGGAGGATGGGGGTCAAGGGGAGAGATCAACCAAAGGACTTGTATGCAGCATATGGGCCTAACCCATGGACACAGACACAGGGAGCGCGAGGGCATGAGTAGGGAGTGGGGGACAAAGAAGGGCTAAGGACACATATGTAACACCTTAATCAATAAAGAAAAAAATAACCACAAAATTATCTTCCTTGGTATTGTCTATATTATCTATACTTAAAGCATAATTTCATATTATTGAAAAAATGTTATAATTTAGAAAAATTCTTCTGCAACTTCTGGTTATTTCACTTTTATAATTTATTTGGTGTATTTGTGTGTCCTCTTTGATTATGGAAGCATTCCTATTTGCTGGTTATTCTTAATTCTTGGACCACTGAGTCTATTTTGGTATCTTCTGGCTCTCTCCTCTATGGCTGCTCTTTCCCTTTTTGATTGTGAGTTCATAGTCAATTAGCTTATTTCAGGTTCCATGAGAATCCCATAAATGAATCTATAGAGCAGTTCTGTGTTGGCTGTGGAAGGTCCCTACAGATTTCAAAGGTCCTTGATTACTTGCATGGTAGTTTCTTAGCTTGGGTTCCTGGTATTAAATGTGGCCAGTAATTCAAATCCCATAACCTTCAATAGCACAGATTTGGGATTCAGACTTCTCATGAGGGGCTGATCCTTAAATTTTATCTATGCAAGATTCTGAACACAGGCAAGATTCTTCACTTCATCCATACATAATGTGTTGGGAGTATTTTTTTCAATAGTTATGATTAGAAAGGGGTAATACTTTAACATTTATTATTTAGGTTCCAGTTTCTCATATTTCATAGACCCATAGCCTCGCCATTTATTCCTGTAAAGACTTTAGAACCCCATTCTCCGAGGCTTTTTACTGAAACTGCTGCCTCCATAGTGTCAGATGCTCCTTATTATTTGGAGTTTGAGTTCTCACTACATTTCTTCCACGTGTATATTGTTATTTCTTTCTCTTTAACTTTTATATAAACCTGCTCCTATGTGCATATTGTTTTATATTTATTTATTTATTTATTTATTTATTAAATATATTTTTATTGATTTTTTTACAGAGAGGAAGGGAGAGGGATAGAGAGTTAGAATCATCGATGAGAGAGAGACATCAATCTGCTACCTCTTGCACGCCCCCTACTGGGGATGTGACCACAACCAAGGTACGTGCCCTTGACCAGAATCGAACCCGGGACCTTTCAGTCAGCAGACCGATGCTCTATGAACTGAGCCAAACCGCTTTCAACTTGTTTTATATTTAAAATAAATTTTTATCTAAAACTTGTAATGCTTGTACCCATTTAAAACACTTCACCAGAATTTCTATACATTTAGTGTAGAATTGAGGAAGGTGATTCTATGAAAGTTTATTTCATCATACTCCCAGAAATTGCTTTGAATGCCTTCCTTTATAGGTAAGAAGATTGAGGCCAGGCTGGATTAAAAATTTTTTAGAACACCGTATTTTCCGGTGTATAAGACGACTGGGCGTATAAGACAACCTCCAACTTTTCCAGTTAAAATATAGAGTTTGGGATATACCCGCCTTGTAAGATGACACCCAACTTTTGAGATGATTTTCCTGGGTTAAAAAGTCATCTTATACTTCAGAAAATATGGTAGCTACTAAGCAGCTGCATCAGGACCCAAAACCACATTACCACCGTGCCTAGCATTGCATCTGATAGATAAATATACTCAAGAAATGGCGAATGGTTAAATGCCTAAATTAAGCAATGGAAGTAGAGTCATTTTTTCATTTGCTTTGCCAGCAGAAGGGAGCGGATGAGGCAGTGAGATTCTTTCTTTCTGCACTTCACAACTGAAGGGCACTCTCAACAGGCAGAGATGTCTGGACCTTTCTGAATTTCAGCCTTCGCTACTAAGACCCTAAAGGCGTACCCAGATGATGTGGCTCAGTGGTTGAGCATCAACCTATGAACCAGGAGGTCAAAGGTTTGACTCCTGGTCAGGGCACTGCCTAGTTTGCTGTCTCTGCAGGAGGCAGCCCATCAATGATTCTCTCTCATCATCGATGCTTCTATCTCTCTCTTCCTCTCTGAAATCAATAAAAATATATATTTTTATAAAGACACCCAAAGGTGAAATGATTATGCCCAAACACTGCTTCAGTCAAAACAAGGAGATCTGCGAAGTGATACCAGCATTTCAGCTCTGCTCGGTATTTTATCACCCCGGTCCTGCAAAAACTGAACATTTCTCTCCCAAACCATCACATTGCTTCATCTCTCCGGTAGTCATGTTTAGAACAAAGCAAATATTAACAGAGGACAAGGCAGCCAGCATTTTAATTCGGTTAGAAACGCTGGCTGCATTTCAGATGACTTAGCAAGAGCTTTGGAGAAGAAAGAGCTATTACCTGTATGATTTCTAGAGGAAGAAAATAAAACTTTATTTCAGTGCAGAGAAGAGATTTATATTCTCAAAACTAATATTTTATTGAATACCACTGGTAGAAATTTTAATTATATACTATGTTTATAGGATATTTAAAATTACTGTCCATTCCCTAACTTGTCTAACTGGGTCTGAACCCATGCTCTTTCCATCTATTCATAGCACAGCGCCCAGGCTGATACTGTTAAAATATAGGCCAGATTGGCTGAAACCGCTTTGGCTCAGTGGATAGAGCATCGGACTGCAGACTGAAAGGTCCCAGGTTCGATTTCAGTCAAGGGCATGTACCTTGGTTGCGGGCACATCCCCTGTAGGGGGCGTGCAAGAGGCAGCTGATAGATGGCTCTCTCTCATCGATGTTTCTAACTCTATCCCTCTCCTTTCCTCTCTGTAAAAATCAACAAAATATACTATAATCTTAAGGCCTACATTTGTGGTTACATGTTAAGTCCCCCTTTTTTATGTTGGGTAATGTATTCCCATGTTCCAATGTTATGGTGTGAATGTCAAAATGAGGGATGGAGAGTGTGCATTATTGTTTGTACAACATCATGTTAAGAATTTTGGGCCTTCTTCTGAAAGTGAGTAAAATAATTGAAGGAGTTGGGGCAGAAAATGTCTAAAACAGATATGTTCTTTAGAAAGAGTCCTTGGCTCTATGTTTCAAACCAATGATAGCAAATGGTTATATTCACTAAGAACAACTTAGCGTGAAATATTCATCCTATTCTTGGCACTGTTTGAAGTTGTGACCCTCAAGACATTGAACACTAACAATAACCTCATTCTATAGAAGATAAAATATATGCACAAAGAATTTAAATAATCTTGCCCAATATTCTAGAAGGAGCAAGTGCGAGAGCCAGGATGCATGATGTTCAGGTGGTCTGGTTGCACAGCTAGTGTTCTGACGACCACACAGAACTGCCTGTGACAGAACAGAGAGGATCTCTAACTAGACATGGAACACTGAGAAAGCGTGGTCAATTATAATTGTCAGGGAAATCTTTCTCCATGCTCTTGGACATGCAAAGAGGCTATAAAAGAAAGGAAAGACTTGCAAAAGTAGAGAGGGATGGATAAAGACCGCCACAAATACCTTAACTACAGTCCAGTCTGTGTCCTCCCTTTTCTATAAAACTGGCCCGGTAATTGCTTGACTTTGAGTGTTGGAAAGGATGAACCAGTGGCACCACAGAAGAATGTGTGCTGATGAGGGTAGCCTGTGATTGCTCCTTTGCAAATATCACGAATAACCAGCCACCCGAGAGCGTGGCCCCCTCACGCTAAATTCTATTTTAATTTTGTCAACCTTCTTGATGCTCATCTCTTTGTGCCAAAATTGTATCTGTCCAAAGATGGGTTCAAAACTGTTTTTGCTCTGGTTCCATAGGTCAGGTTTCAGTGTTTGGGCTGAAGCTGAGGAGGTGCTGTGTGAAAAGTGAATGCATTGGCTGGTGAGGTTTTCTGTGAAGAGAGAGACAGCATTGTTCCACTCTGAGGTTCCCAAGAGCCAGCCTCTATTCCTTTGTTTCTAAATGTCCTCCCATCTTCCTTAAAAACTTTTCAAAATGACATCAAACAGTCTTCCTCTTGATATGAAATAGAGAAAGCCCTTTCACTATAGGTAGGCTTATGGTGTGAGGATTATCAAGCAGGGATAACCAAAGCTATTGTTCTTAAAATATATTGACTTCAATAGAAAGAAAGTCTCCTCTTATAGCTACTCACTGTGAAGTAATCCTCTATATCCTCTATATCTATAATCCTTAAAATAAGAGATGGTTACAGATAGCCCATCACATTTTCCAGGGAAAAGGCAATAATGCCAAACAGAAAGGGAAGCAACACTTATTGACCACCTATTATGTGCCAGGAAAAGCACCGTGTTACTTACTTTATGTACTTTAGGTCATTAGCATTTTCTAAAGCCCTCTGATAAAACGATTCTTATGCCCAGTCTACAAATGAATAAACTGAGATACAGAGAAGCTAGGCCACTGAGTCAAAATTTTTGTAAGTGACAAGGCTAGGTTTGAATGCAGATATTACTTGCAGTAGTAAATTATATCATTTACCTTTTCAACTGAATATCATTCAGAGAAATGATGATGTGTGGATGTTTCTGCTTCTTATGAAATATACTAGAGGCCTGGTGCATGAAATTTGTGCACTGGGGGATTGTCCCTCAGCCCAGTCTGCACCCTTTCCAATTTGGGACCCTCGGGGGATGTCTGACTGCCAGAGGATGATCCCTGTGGGATTGGGCCTAAACCGGCAGCCAGACATCCCTCTCACAATCTGGGATCGCTGGCTTCTAACCACTTGCCTGCCTGCCTGCCTGATTGCCCCAAACCGCTTTTGCCTGACAACCTGATCACCCCCCTAACCACTCCCCTGCCAGCCTGATTGACACTTAACTGCTCCCCTGCAGGCCTGATTGGCCCCAACTGCCTTCCCCTGCTGTCCTGATTGCCCACAGCTGCCCTCCCCTGCCAGCCATCTTGTAACGGCCATCTTGTGGTGGCCATCTTGTGATGATGTGAGGGTGGCCATTTGTGACAATGTGGGGGTGGCCATCTTGTGGCAGCCATCTTGTGATGATGTGGGGTGACCATCTTGTAATGATATGACCACCAGGCTTTTATTAGTATAGATAAGAAAATAAGAAGTTAAATACATATATAGAGAGAAAACTAGTAATTTATTTTACATTAAACATGCCTGAAACATCTAATATATCCCTGGACATATAATTTAAAACGTGACTTGTATTTGACATATGAAATCATCTCATCAAAAATGTTTTATTGCCCTAGCCAATTTGGCTCAGTAGATAGAGTGTCAGCTTGTAGACTGAAGGGTCCCAGGTTCAATTTTTGTCAAGATCATATGCCCAGATTGCAAGCTTAATCCCCAGTAGGGGGCATGCAGGAGGCAGCCAATAAATGATTCTCTCTCATCATCATCATTGGTGTTTCTATGTCTCTTTCCCTCTTACTCTCTTAAATCAACATACATATATATGTGCTTTTATTATGGGTTCAAAAACTAGCATTTAATATTGATGCTAGAGTTAATAAATAAAACATTTAATTGGTATTCAATGTTATAGCTTAGACAATAATATTCTCTAATATTTCTTCAGTACTTTTAAGCTTGCAAACATTTTCTAATGCATTATCTCATGGGTGGGCATTACCTGACCTGTGTTCTTATTAATCCAAGCCTTAGAGGCAGCTCGGCAGAATAAGAAAGATACCACAGCTAATAAATCATGAAGCCAGACCTAGAACATTGCTCTTCAGCTCCCAGGACATCATTCTTTAGGCCGCGTTGTCTGACATCCTAATTAATCCATGAATAGAAACAGTGAAGTCTTTTCAATATAAAGAGAAGACAGTCTTTGTAGGACAATCTATACTCCGCCCACTCAGAAATTGTTGACCTTCTACCCTTACAAAAAGATTTTATGCACCTTTCCCTTTATTAATCTGATCTCTTGTTACCCTAACTTCAAACTCACATCTTGACCCCTTCAGGATTGCTATGTGTGGACTCTTAGCATAATATTTTAGTTTTTTCTTTCTTCTACAGTGTTCAGTGTGGTTTATATCTATTCATACCAGTGCCCCCTATGGATTTAGAATTTTCTACTATGAAACTGAGGCTCAGAATTTAAATGCCACACGTGTAGGCCATTCCAGAAACAAGTAGGAGCAAAAACAGTAATAGAGGTAGAGATTCAAAGGGGAGTCTTGTAGAAGAGGAGAAACTTGGGTAGGTTTTGAAAAATAAGTGAGATGAAATGAGATAAGAAGGAGACAATGAACTGACAGTAATGCCCAAAAAATAAAGGTTGAGTGAATAATAGTGTGTGGGGGAGAAGGAGTGAGAGGCAAATCTTTGTTCAGTAAATTCCAAAGTTATCACACTACAAACTTATTTTTAGTTTTGTTTTCTGTAACTCTTTTTTTAAAATATATTTTTTATTGATTTTTTTACAGAGAGGAAGGGAGAGGGATAGAGAGTTAGAAGCATCAATGAGAGAGAGACATCGATCAGCCACCTCCTGCATGCCCCCTACTGGGGATGTGCCCAAAACCAGGATACATGCCCTTGACCGGAATCGAACCTGGGACCTTTCAGTCTGCAGGCCGATGCTCTATCCACTGAGCCAAACTGGTTTTGGCTGTTTTCTGTAACTCTTGAGTTATATGTAAGTATGCATACACACACACATGCACAGATAGCCGTTACTAAAGGTCTATAGAATCTCATGTTCTACTTTAGAAACACAGGAACACAAAAAGCTTGGGGGTATTTTCTAAAGATGTAATCACACAGATGCACCATTTTGCCAGTTTGCTTTTAGAATCAAAGCACTGACTGCATTTCAAAGCAAACTCAACCTTTCTTATGTTAGAAAGCTCTAAAGTCCTGTCATAAAAAATAATAGAGGGACAGTGTCACCAAATAGTTCCAAACCTCAAAGGCCTAATATTTTGATGTATGATTCCATTAGTAATGTCCTTAAGAAGCAATCATTAATGGATGCCATTCATTATCTCAGTGACACTTTATAATACATAACGTGAAAGGGGGAGAAGGAAGAGATCTGGCAGCTACTACTGACCACCTACTAAGTGAAAATAACGAAACATGCTTCTCATTATTTTACTTGTCATTACTTTCCCACAACAGTTCTCTCTTGTAAATAGTCTGTGAATTTGCAAGATGACAAAAATGAGAAACAGGTGAAATAACTTCGCCAAGGTCAGATGACCTTGTGCTCAATAACCGCAATAAATACGTAGTGTTTTTTGGAACCATGCTAGAAGTTTAAGTATGTTAGTTGACAGAATCCATGATCTTCACACGTTCTCCATTGCAGGATATGATTAGCTAATGGATATATCACTTTCACCTTGGACAGTGCTCCAGAAAATGACTATAGCAGGATGGTGTTTGACGTATTCAGTCATTGCACTGATATATAGATGATTAGAAGTCAGTCAGTGCTAGTTTTTGTTTGTTTGTTTTATTTATATTCAGAGATGTAATGTACTTGTAAATATAACACAATAAGCTTTGTCATATAAATATCATAAAATTAATTCCATATTGTCTTTACAAAAAAATCACAACAGTAAAAATTCTTTGCTTTTACTGTGTTAGTCAGAATAGGCTAACTCAGTGGACAGCAAACTCATTAGTCAACATAGCAGCAAACCATGGCTCATGAGCCACAGTTTGCCAACCACTGATCTAACTTTTTTAATGAAAAATCCCAAGTATCAGTGAGTTAAGAAAATATGTTTATGTTCTCTTACATAATGGTCTAAATGGATTAGTCACAGTAGGTGAGGGAAGACTTATACAGTATTCAGGGATCCAAGCTTCTTCCTTGCTTCTTGTAACCCCACCATCTTTAGTTAATATGATAGAGCAGGAAGAGACCATGTGTAAGGTATGTAGTGCATATAACAAAACCTCTTCCAGAAGAGGTGCATGTCAATCTGGGTAATAGCACATTAGCCAGAAGTGGTCACCTGGCCCCGCCTGATAACAGGAGATGGGGAATGTATCCTTGGATGAAACATTTTTTCAATAATAATTCTAAGTCATAAAAACAACAGATGAAATGCTAAGAGTCTTTTACTGTCTATCTTTCTGGTCAATATGCAATCAGTCTATACTAGGTTTCCATAACTATCTAACAAATTATAACCAACTTGGAGAGCTAAAACTACTATCACAGATTTTCTCTAGGTGAGCAGTTCATGTATGATCCAGATGGGATCTTTGTCCACATTCTCACAAGGCTGCATTCAAGGTGAGGCTCAGGGTTGAATTCCCATCTGGAGACTCAACTGAGGCTGGTCCACTTCCGACTTTTCTCAGGACATGGCGGGATTTCTTTCCAGTGGCTCTAGGATTCATAGCAGCCTTATTCTTCCAACTAACAATGGAGAAGTAGAAAGAGAGAAAGAGTAAAAGAGAGAGACTAGAAGGTGTCTGCTAACAAGACAGTCATATATAGCAAAACATAATCGTGAGGACAGTATCTCATCACTGTTGTCCTATAACATAATATAGTAATGGAACAACATTTCATCACCTTTACTTTGATGACTGATAGTTAATATTGGTCTACTCTTAGAAGCAAGTTACAGGCCCTGCCCATACTTCAGCAAAGGAGATCACTCAGGGTGTGAAAACGAGAAGAAAGGAAGCATAAGGCCACAAACATTTATTTCTTTCAGTCACAAAACACATTCAGGTCTTCCCCAAGGAAGAAAACCAACAAAAAAATGCCACTCAGTTATTATGTCTAAGCTAAAGTCCAGTATTTCCAAAGATAGTATTTGCCATCATATCTGAATGGTACTCCTCTGCTTCCAGATACCTATAACTAAAAATATAAGTTATCTGCTCCTGCATACCAACACATATATCCCCAAAATACAAGATTGAAGTCCAGAAATGACCACAATAACACATTTGCTTCAAAAGATAGAAGAGTAAAAAATCCACAACCGACACCAATCAACAGTATCTACAGAATCATGGTTGGTGGACACTGTGAAGATCGTTTGCCCTGTAAGAGGGAAAGTGACTTGACAAGGCACTGCTTCTAACCTCTCAGCCTGGGTGAGACTTCTGTAGGCCCTCATGCTCCGTTGTGCCAGGCTCTGCCTGCTTCCTACTCCTGAGCCTCTTTGGACACAGTAAAAATGGTCCTGGGTTATCTTGGAGGAGGTTCTCACGTGAAAAGGGAGGTCTCAAGGTTTCTTTTGGTCTCAACTAGTTAACTTTATTTTCAGGAACACATTTCTTTTAATGACTTAGCTTCCAGTTGGTTCTATTTCCCAAGAACTTCATCTAAACTCTTTTCCTGAGCGTTGTTTGTAAACTTGCTTTTATTCATCCTCCTCTGCACCTGCCTCACCCTGCCCTCCACACCTCTCTCTCCCTCTTAGCTTAATGATAGCTCTAAACTGCCAGGATTGAGGGAGAAGGCTACACCTTCATTTGATTTTTTCAAAATTGAATTCTAATTGCTCTTCATTGCTCAAAGGCTTCCTCAACTCTATTTCCTGCTGTTTTCAGTCTACAAACAGTTCATTTCTCTTCCAACCTAAGAGTTCATTTCTCTTCCAACTTAGACTATTATTTTTTCATTTATGCTTGCCAACCAGTTGATATCTGGTTTAATTTCTCTCTTATGTACCTTGGCACAATCAATACCATCAGCACTCATAGCTAGTATTCTGTCTTACCACTTCTTCCCCCGGGACAAGTTTTCTGACACAATGTAATATGTCTTTCCAGCCTATAACATCCATTTATTTCCCACCAACTAAGCCATATCCTCACGGAGATAGATTTTCTTAAGCAAGTCCCTATTTTGTGCACCATATATTCAATCAGTCAGAGTTTGATGGAGAAGTAGAAAGAGAGAAAGAGATAAACCACTCTAGGCATTTTGAAGAAAATATTATTAGTATAGAGATTTAGAGGCCTATAAAACCACTGAAGTAGTTGGGGGTATTGGGGACCAGGGTTTTTACATTTTAACTTACATATTACTTGGCACGATTTAATCTTCTTCAGAAAGTGTTAGGGGCAACTGAGTGGAGAAAACAGAATTGCCTGTCATGTAATATACATATTTATTAAATTAGTGACAAAGCCACCTTCCATATCAGTCTTTGAGATGAACTTTATGGTCAGGATGTCTAGCTATTGGCCTGCAGAAGTCCATCCAAAGAATATCCTATATAATAAAGAGTTAATATGCAAATGGTTGTCAGCCCTCATACCTGCAGGCCATAATGGCTCAGACACTCAACACTGGGGAGAGAAGAGGGGCCAGCCAGGCACAAATGAGCTTGCAAGAGAGGATTGGGGACCAACCAGGCTGGGACCTGGGAGAGGGACAAGCCACTAGTGCAGCAGTCTCAGGTGCCAGTAGCTGTGTCTGCACCTGGGCCTGGGAGAAAGATAGTCTGCTTGCCCCATGGTCCCAGGAACCTGCAGCTGCAGCCAGGGTGAAGCCTCCCACCCATAGTCCCCTGCGGCTAAGGCTGGCCTGGGAGAGGCCAGCCCAGGTCCTGGGTGCCAGTGGTCCGCCAGAGGGAGAGAAGCACAGGTCACGGGTGTGGGGTGAGGCAGAAGTGGTTAGGGGCGATCAGGCAGGCAGGCAGGCAGGAGAGTGGTTAGGAGCTAGTGGTCCCAGACTGAAAGAGGCAGATTAGAGAGGGTGCAGGCCTGGCTGAGGGACATCTGCCCCCCAGTGAATTTCATGCACTGGGCCTCCTGTCTGATATAAAAAAGATGATAACGAAAAAACAATGCGATATTTCTTATAATTATTATTTTATTTTTTATCTTTATTATCAAAAATATTACATAAGTCCCCTATTGACCTCTTCTAGCATGCCCCCACCCTCCACCCAGACCTTCACCATCCTATTGTCTTTATCCATAGGTTGTGCATATACGAAGTAATTTGAGACCAGATCTGTTCAAACCTATTCTTTACATCTGATAATGGTTCTATTTTTATTATTTTATTTATGCATATATGCATATAAGTTCATTGGTTGATCTCTTCCCACCCACCTCCCCCAGCTTTCCCTCTTATCATCATTTTCCTGAAGATTCTTGCTATTTCTGTGGGAGCTTGTCTGCATTAATGTATTTTTTCCAAAGATGAAAACAACTTGCATAATCTCTTTTGAAACTCCCTTATGCCTAATGAACAGAGGGAATTTTTCAGCCTATGGGGCCTAGCAATGCTATTCTTCTAAACAGAAAAATACAGACAGAATTTCCTGAAGGCATAGAGAAGCTTCGAGAGCCCACACCGGCAGGGATCACCTGTCAGCCTATCTAACCTCATTGGAAAGAAAACTATTTTGATTCAGGATTTGAATGACTCTGCCACTTGTGTGATCTTGAGAAAGCCACTTAACATTTTGAAGGAGTTTTCCTTATCAAATATAGGAAGTTCCCATATTTCCAAGATGAAATTGGAATTTAAAATTGTTAACACGGGTGTCCAATAAAAGCTGGAACTCTTTACATTATTGAAGGAGGAACGGAAGAGAGAGAAGAGAAAGGAAGAAGTGAGAAATTGAAAGAAGGATAAAGTAGGAAGAAAGAATAAATTAGGAAATCCTAAACCTAAGTGTGTCAAATACTGTCGTGTTCCCGGCAAGTGTGCCCGAGATTAAGTTCAATGCCACTTACTTGGTGATGGTTTCCTGTATTGCCTATGCATGTGACTGACTTCTGAACATTACCTTTCTCCAATTCACGTCCATATCCAGTCCTTGCTGGCCATAGGCCAACCACTCCCATCAGGCATTGTGAGGCAGGATGTGTGTGTGGGGGGGGGGGGGGGGGGGGG
>PVJN01034506.1:0-22728 GCA_004026805.1 Lasiurus borealis | reverse complement strand
TCGTTGAAGTACTACGCCCGTATTGCCTCGCCAAGTCAGCCACTCGCACACCTTGCTCATATTTTTCTATGATTTCACGCTTTAATTCAATATACATCATCCTCTTCTGAGCACTGACCTTTCCACTCGCTTTCTCGGACCCATGGTTATAAAAAGAAATGTGATAAAGTATGTAAATGCACAAAAGATGCTTCGACAATGAGGTAAACAAGCACACTGACTGAGGCGTGGGAAACTATGAGATGTTCGAGTCGCGGTAAACTGGTGGGTCCTGTGCAGCTGGCCGGTCCGCGTGATTACTCCTATCTCAAATGTTGCTCGTATTTCAAAGCAAAAATCGCTCGCTCGACCGCTCGTATCTCAAAAATCTCGTATGTTAGGGCACTTGTATCTCGAGGTACCACTGTAGTGTATTCTAGTGCTCTTCACATAAGGCATATCACATTAGTTTTTCTTAGTCATAGATCTTTTTTCTTTTTCTCTTTTTTTGCTTGTCAGTTTATTTTGTTTATTAGATTCTACATAATAATCTCTCCGGCCATCCATACTGTCTCACAAAGAAAGAATCTTAAGGCAGTAAGAGAGTAGACAGAAACTGACCTACAAAGGAGTTCCTATTAGAATGTCAACAGACTTCTCAATAGAAATACATCAGGCAAGAAGTGTCAGCAAGGGCCTAAATCCAATAAGGCTAACATGTAAAATTGAAGATGAAATAAAAAGCTTTCCAGGCAAAAAAGGTTAAAGGAGTATATTACCACCAAACCAGCAATGTAAGAAATGTGAAAGAAACTTCTTTAAGAAGAAGAAAAGGAGAGAAAGGATCATAACATAAGGAAAATTAAAATAGAAATAAATAACTATTATTAATAATCTTAAGTGTAAATAGATTAAATGCTTCAGTCAAAAGACATAGGGTGACTGAATGGATAAGAAACATGCCCATACAGAAGCTGTCTATAAGAGACCCACTTCAGAACAAAAGATTCACACAAAATGAAAGTGAAGGGGTAAAAATTTCATTCAAATGGAAAGGAAACAAAAGCCGGTAGCTATACTCATATCTGACAAAATAGACTTCAAAACAAAAGTTATAACCAAAGACAAAGTAGGTCACTACATACTAAAGGGAATGATTCAATAAAAAAATATAACCCCTATAAACATATACATACCATATATATATATATATATATATATATATATATATATATATATATATATATATTATATATATATATATACACAGAGACACACACACACACACACATACACATACACTCTTGATGGGCTTTTAGGGAGAGGTTGAAAACAATACAGTCATAGTAGGTAATTTTAATACCCCACTGGTGTTACTAGATGGATCTTCCAGACCAAAAAAAAAAAACATAAAAGGAAACAGAGGCCTTAAATGACCCACTAGATCAAATGGACCTAACTGATATTTACAGAACATTTCACCCCAAAGCAAGAAAATATACATTCTTTTCAAGTGCACATGAAACATTCCAAAGATAGACTAGGACATGAAACAAGTCTATGCTAATTCAAGAAGACAGATATCATACCAAGCATCTTCTCAGATCACAATGGCATGAAGTGATCTGAAGCGTATAGGAGGCAACTGATCAATGATTCTTTCTCATCATCTCTCTGCTTCTCTCTTCCTCTCTGAAATCAATATTATATATATATATATATATATATATATATATATATGTGTGTGTGTATATATATACATATATATATATACATACACATACACACATATATTATGTGTGTATATATGTGTGTGTGTGTGTGTGTATGTGTGTGTGTGTGTATATATATATATATATATATATATATATATATATTTAAAGTTATTGTACATTACACAACAGAATATTACTTGGCTGTAAAAAATTAGGAAATCTTATGTTTGCAACAGCATCGCTGAACCTGGAGAGCATTATGCTAAGAAAGAAGCCACTTCAAATGAGATTGTGAAAAGACAAGTACCTTATATATTCACTCATATGTGGATTCTAATGAACAAAATAAACTAACAAGCAAAACAGAGAGACTCAGAGACAGAAAGCAGGCTGACAGCTGTTGGGGCAGGGTAAAGTGGGGTGGGAAGGTGTAGGGATTGAACAAAAAAAAATAAACAAATACCTCATGGACATGGAGAACAGTGTGGTGATTGCTAGGGGAAGGAAGAGGTGGAGGAGGGTACAGGGGATAAATGATGACAGATGGAGACTTGACTTGGGATAGTGAATGCACAATACAGTGTACAGATAATATGTTGTAGAATTGTACACCTGAAACCTGTATAATTTTGTCAACCAGTGTCATGCCAATTAACTAAATTAAAGGAAAAAATAAAAAAGAAACATTCTGATTCTCCAGTTAGAAAATGTATTTTCTTTAGAAAGATATCACTAACTTGATAACTTCTTGTCCTTCCTAGTACTTAACACTAATGGTTTTTGTTTTGGTTTGTGTGTTTTTTTTTCAATTGTTCATTCAATATGTGTGCTTCTTGTTAGATTGTACCCTCCATGAGGACAGCGGTATCTGTCTTCTTCACATGTATGGTTTCAGACATAAAAAATATTTATAAGATTGCGACAGCAAAACAGAACAAAGAGTGATGAGGAACAGAAATGGACCAAATTAAAGAGAAAAGATGAACATGTAGGGACCCAAATGTGGCAGTTAAAATGGAATCTAAAGGGGGAAAAAAGATGAGAGAAAACTGGCTTGTATAAAAAAGATTAAGAAAATAGTATTTTTCTAGTTTAAAACAGCATCTACACCTGAGCCTGAGTTGTACTACCCAGCAAAAACACGGAAGGTAACCACACTCAGAGTGGAACAAGCTCAGCATGTCACACAAGGATATGAACGTTCAAACTGCATGTCTTCAAGGAAATGACAGGGTTATTCAAGTTCTTACATCCTATGTTTCTCCTGAATGTAATGCATTATGTTTGTCGATATACCTTTTAAAGTGAATGTTCAGACTAGAAAGAGATGTATTCAAGTAAATGTTAGATTTTTGTATTTCAGACAATAATTTTTAGCTATGCCAATCATTGAAATTTTAAAGTAAATAAACTCTGAGTTCTTTCTCCCTCCAGTTAGACCAACAGTTTCGTTCTCCTGCAAAGACTGGATTAGCCTTCAGGAGGGCATCATGCCTCTACCAGAAGTCACATCACTTTGATAAGTCAAGGAATTTTAGCTCCATCTCCCAGAAAAGAATGCTCATCATTTGAGAACCACAATGGATAACCCTCAACTTCGATGGGCAGTGAAATTATTCCCACTGACACATGCACATGATGTCATATGCAACTTGATGACGATTTTTTCTTAATGACAAATGTGAAATTATTCTGCTTTTTCTTTGCATCTTCTGGGAAGCAATAAAATTAAAAGGTATAACTAAAAAAGAAGACATATATAACCTATATTTTCTATAATCTGAAGTTACCTAAAAATACATGTCCAAAAATTATAAGAAATACACTTAAGGAGAAGAGTTAAGTAATAAAAAGCTTTGAAATAAATATTTTTTTATTAATAAGTAATCTTATATTTATGATGTAGATGAAGGCATGTAAGTACTGAGCACTAACCGATTGCACCACTGGAGCTCCTAGGTGAAGGTTTATAGACAAATAGAAAAAAAAAAGTCAGAAATGAATAAATGGATTGGCTTTTCTCTCCTAGAGTGTATGTTTTCTGCCAACAGAATTATTTTTGTCTTTAAACATATCAGCTTAGTTGAAAAGAGCAAAGTAGAGAGTCAGAGCCTGCTCTACAATTTAATTATCATAGATAATCACTGCTAATACTTTGGTATATAACATTTCACACCTTATGTATGAAATATGTTTATGTTATATATAGCCTGTTCAATATTCACGGTAGCCAGAATGAGGAAACAACCCAAATGTCTATCAACTGATAAATAAATTATGACACATCCACACAATGGACTATTATTCATCAATAAAAAGAAATGAAGAATTGACACATGCTGCCACATGGTTGACCTTTGAAAAGACTGTGCTGAAAGAAACCAGTTACAAAGACCTTATGTTATACTAGTAGCCCTGTGCACGAATCTGTGCTCCAGCAGCTCACTAGTAGCTCTCCACCCACTGCCCCCACCCATAGCATCCCTCCTCCCACTTCCCCTCACAGCTTGCTGCCCTGCCACCTCCTGTAGTTCTCCACCGCCCACTTGTAGCCAGTAGCTCACTGCCACCCTCCTGTAGCTCTCCGTCTGCTGTCCTGCCCTTCTGTAGCTCTCTCTGTGCCCCCACCACCCCATAGCTTGCTGCCCCACCCCCCTGCTAATCCGTGATCCAGTTGTTCCACAATCAGTCATTACGCTTCATGGCATAATGACCATTTGCATATTACATCTTTATTATATAGGATAATTCTAACCCTATGAAATGTCCAGGATAAGCAAATCTATAGAGACACAAAGTAGCTTAATGGTAGCTTAGAAATGGAAGGTGGGACAGGGTATCACTACTAATGGGCATAGGGGTTTATTTTAGGGGGAACAAAAATGTTCCTCAAATGAGATTGTGGTAACAATTGCACAAAACTGTGAAAATACTAAAAAAATTGATTGTATACTTTAGGTGAGTTATATTGTATGTATCTTATATTTCAATAAAGCTAGTTCTTAAATAAGCAAAAAATATATTTATACAGGTAACTGCTTCATCTCTTCTTTACAGTATAATATATGATATTCCATTTCAATAAGATATGCACTATACTGCTATATATGAGTGTACATTGTTCTACTATATCAATATACTGATATTTACTTATCTAGTGCTTTATTATTAGACTAGTGACCTTATGGATGCTGCCCTGCCCACTGCCATACTGTAGCTCTCTGCTGCTGGTACTTGCTGCTCTGTCATTACTGTCACAGCATAGCGACCATTTGCATAATACCTCTTTATTAATTACTGCATTAAACACCCACGTATGCATATATCTCTGCACATTTGTCTAATTATTTGTATAGAAAACAAAAAATCAGCCCTAACTGTTTTGGCTCAGTGGATAGAGCGTCAGCCCACGGACTGAAGGATCCCAGGTTCGATTCCAGTCAAGGGCATGTACCTTGGTTGCAGCCACATTCCCAGTAGAGGGTGTGCAGGAGGCAGCTGATTGATCATTCTCTCTCATCAATGTTTTTAGCTCTCTATGACTCTCCCTTCCTCTCTGTAATAAAATCAATAAATTGTATTTTTTTAAAAAAGAAAGAAAACAAAAAAATCAAACTGTGGGTAAAGGATCTGCATTCAATCATTCTGTCTGAAAGGCCATAGTAATTTTTTAAAAATATGTTTTTAATGATTTCAGAGAGGAAGGGAGAGGGAGAGAGAGACAGAAACATCAATGTTGAAAGAATCATGATGAGCTGCCTCCTGCACGCCCTCTACTAGAAATTGAGCCTGAAAACCAGGCATGTGCCCTGATGGGGAATTGAACCATGACCTCCTGGTTCATAGGTTGACACACAACCACTGAGCTATGCTAGCCTGGCAAGGCCATACTAATTAACATTCATCCCAATGGAAAATATAGTACTGTATTATTGTCTCTACATTCCCACCAATGCTGAGCATATCAAACTAATTAATCTCATAATGAGACATAACATAATTTTTTAAATGTGTCTTTCATTTTTGAATTTGAACATTTTTAGTCATTTAATTTGTCATTTTTTTATCCTCTTTATTAATTTTTGACATATGCTACGAATTGTTCTCACCAATATGTCTTTTAGCTTTGCTTTATAGCAACTCTTTCCCTACACATTCTAATATTTTATATGCATAAATTTATTATCTTTCTGGCATCTGGCCTTAACACCTAGCCTTTCACCATCCTAATAGCATAAAAATAAGATCCTATATTTTCTTCTAGCACATGTCATTTTACTTTATGTTTCATTTGAACAATCCATCATTTCCTACTGATCTTTGATCCTGTGGCATTCTTAACTTCTTTAAGTCTGGCCTGTGAAATCTGTATAAAAAATGACTTACCTAATTGCTGAGCCCATTTTATGGCAGTACCAGTGTCTCCTGCATTGCCTTCAGCTAAGCATACAACCTCTTGTCCAATCTTCCACCCAATCAATGGATAAAAGCCTTAAAAATAAACAATGTAATTCATATCGTAAATATTTAATTCATTGCAGACATCTACAATTGAAAATTTTAATTAACTAAGAAACTAGCAAACTGGCTCTGAAGCAGAGTGCCTTCGGTCAAATCCCAGTCTTCTTTACTAGCTGTGGTCTTGAAAGTTTGTAACTGCCCTGGCCAGTTTGGGTCAGTGGATAAAGTGTCAGCCTGCAGACTGATGAGTCACAGGTTTAATTTCAGTGAAGGGCATGTGCCTGGGTTGTGGGCTCAATCCCCTGTGGGGTGTGCAGGAGGCAGCCGATTGGTGATTCTCTCTCATCATTGATGTTTCTATCTCTCTCTCTCTCTCTCACTCTCTGAAATAAATGAATGAATATATATATATAAAGAGTTTCTAACTTTTAGTATCAGTTTCAACTAAAATGGTCTACTTTAGAGAGCTCTTGTGAGGATAAACTGAGTTAATACAGAAAGAGAACTTAGCACAATGCCTGGCACATCATAAATATTAGCTTTTATTAGCTTTGTACATCAATGTCTCTGGAAACACAGAAAGAATATTTGAATTGAGAAATAAAAACTTATTATGAAACTAAAGATCCAGTGCATAAAATCATACCACAGTGGGGTCCCTCGGACTGGCCTGTGTAATAGGGCCAAAACTAGTTCTCCAACATCTCCTGAGGTGTCCTGGATTGCAAGAGGGTACAGGCCAGGCCGAAAGACCCTACCAGTGCATGACTGGGGCTGGGGAGGGACACGAGAGGTTGGTCAGCTGGGGAGGAAACAAGGGAGGGTTCCAGGGCATATCTGACCCATCTTGCTCAGTCCCAATTGGCCAGACCCCAGAAGCAAGCTAGCCTGCCAGTCGGAGCATCTGTCCCCTAGTGGTCAGTGGACATCATAGAAAGTGTTTGAGTGGCCTTAGCATATCATTAGCATATTAAGCTTTGATTGGTTGAATGCATGACCAGACACTTAGTATATTAGGCTTTCATTATATAGGATTGGTTAGCTTGAGAACTGTCTTATCTATTGCATTTATCTTTGGTTTTTGTACAACCTTCCTAAGGTAAAACAACCTCATGCAATGATAAACATTTTTTTAATTTAATAAAATTTTATTGTCCAGATTATTACAATTGTTCCTCTTTTCCCCCCATAGCTCCTCTCCAACCAGTTCCCACCCCACCCTTTATCCTTACCTCCCCCTCTTATCCTCATCCATAGGGGTACGATTTTTGTCCAGTCTCTTCCCACACCCCACTCACCCCTTTCCCCCTGAGAATTGGCAGTCAACTCCCTTTCTATGCTCCTGATTCTATTATATTCACCAGTTTTTCTGTTCATTAGATTTTTAATTCACTTGATTTTTAGATTCACTTGTTGATAGATATGTATTTGTTGTTCATAATTTTTTTAAATATATTTTGTTGATTTTTTACAGAGAGGAAGGGAGAGGGATAGAGAGCTAGAAACATCCATGACAGAGACACATTGATCAGCTGTCTCCTGCATGTCCCCCACTGGGGAAATGCCCGCAACCCGCAACAAAGGTACATGCCATTGACAGAAATTGAACCTGGGACCCCTCAGTCCACAGGCTGACGCTCTATCCACTGAGCCAAATCGGTTTTGGCATTGTTGTTCATAATTTTTATTTCTTCCTCCTCCCCCCTCCCCCCTCCCCCTCCCCCTTCCCTTCTTCTCCTTCTCCTTCTTCTTCTAGAATACCTTTCAGCATTTCATATAATATTGGTTTGGTATTGATGAACTCCTTTAGTTTTTTCTTATCTGTGAAACTCTTTATCTGCCCTTCAATTCTGAATGATAGCTTTGCTGGGTAGAGTAATCTTGGTTGTAGGTCCTTGCTATTCATCGCTTTGTATATTTCTTGCCACTCCCATTGGGCATGCATAGTTTCTGTTAAGAAATCAGCTGACAATCGTATGGGTGCTCCCTTGCAGGTAGTTAGCTGTTTTTCTCTTGCTGTTTTTAATATTCTCTTTGTCTTTTGCTCTTCACATTTTAATTATGATGTGTCTAGGTGTGGTCCTCTTTAGATTCCTTTTGTTTGGGGTTCTGTGAGCTTCCTGGAGTTGTAAGTCTATTTCTTTCACTAGGTGGGGGAAGTTTTCAGTAATTATTTCTTCAAATCTTGCTGTCCGCTTTCTTCTGGTACCCCCATAATTCTGATGTTGGCACGCTTGAGGTTGTCCCAGAAGTTCCTTACACTATCTTCAAATTTTTGGATTCTTTTTTCCTTTTGCTTTTCTAGTTGAGTATTTTCTGCTTCTTTGTATTTCAAATCTTTGACTTGATTCTTGTGTTCCTCTAGTCTGCTGTTAGGTCTCTGTATAATATTTTTTATTTCAGTCAGTGTATGTTTAATTTCTAGTTGGTCCTTTTCATATCCTTGAGGGTCTTGTTAAATTTATTGACCTTTTCTAGAAAACTCTTCAAAAACCTTATAGCCATGGTTTTGAACTCTATATCCAGTCATTTTTTTTCCCTCCATTTCTTTCATTTGTGATCTGTTCCTTTGTCTTCACATTTTCCCTGCTTTCCTGAGTTGGTAGAGTAGCTTTGTGTGCTAATTGTTCTATATGGCCCAGTAGCCCCACTTCCAGTCACCTGAGATGGACACTCTTGGTGCATCTCTTTGTGAATTGTGTGTATAGCCTTATTGTAGTTAAGTCTTGGTTGTTGTTGGTATCACTGGGGGGAATTGACCTCCAGGCCAATTGGCTATGAGGATCAGCTGTGTTTATGCCAGGAGAACTTCGTACTGGAGTCAGACTTATAATATAAGACTTGCAAAATTGCAAAAGCCTCTGTGCTCGGGTTGGATGGGGCAGAGTCTCTGGACTGAGCAAACAGCCTTGGCATCCTGGCAGCCCTGCCCGATGAGGCCCCTGGGTTTGTGTCCTTTGGTAATCACTGCAGCCCTCTCTGCACCCATACATGCACGCCTCTAGCCCTTTACCTTTCGCAGCTTGCCTGAGTTTCTGTGCACTCCTCCCTTTTCCTGACAGTCCAGACTCCCCCTGTATGATTCTTGCTGAACCTTGCTGAAGTTCAGTCTAATCAGAAATGGGGTTCAGTGCAGTTAGGAGTTTCCATTTCCATCCCACTAGAAGGCAGCCAGGCACTCCACTGCCCATCCTCTCCACGAGCATGTCCCCATACCTCAGCTTTTTGCAGCTCCTCTGAGTATCTGTGATCCCCTCTCTTTCCTTCTAGTTGTAGAATTTCTATTCAGCCAGCTTTCCTGTGGTTCTAGATGATGTTCAATCTGTCTTTTAGCTGTAGTTTTGAAATTGTTGTGCGAGGCAACAGTTTAGGTGTTTACCTATGCCGCCATCTTGGTTTTTCTTCTTGATACACATTTTATAGTTTCTATTTTCCCAGTTAGGGGAAAAGGAACAGATTTAGTGGGAATGGAAGATAGGAAAAAGATTAGTAATCATGTTAGGGAACCAAAGGTCAGACTAAGAGCCCCCCAGCCATTCTGGGTATAGTTACACAATTGAAATTTTTTGGTTTATACATTCCAAGAGTTTTCCCATTAGTGAGAAAAAATTCCTAGTAATTGCCATTAATATGCAGGGCTCACTAGCTGAGAACAACCACTTCAAAAAATTCACAAAAATAAAAATTTCTTAGACATAAACAATATTTTAAAGGTTTAGAAAGATGTGTTCGACACATATTATAGGTAAACTTTTAGAAAGCTAACCAAAATACTCTAATCCATCTGAATTTTTCTATAA
Organism: Lasiurus borealis; assembly: GCA_004026805.1. Classification (NCBI taxonomy): domain Eukaryota; kingdom Metazoa; phylum Chordata; class Mammalia; order Chiroptera; family Vespertilionidae; genus Lasiurus; species Lasiurus borealis. The sequence continues at coordinate 12,773 of PVJN01034506.1, read as the reverse complement.
TATCTCTCTCATTTTTCCTGCTTTTAATTTAAAGATAAAGGAAAATGGGGATTAACTGTCTCTAAGAATAATAATAACTTAAAGTATGTTAGATAATATCCTTAATATAAAATTAAATTACTATCATAAAAGTTAAATTTGCAAAAAGTGGTAATTTATTATTCAATAGGATAAATTCTAAATATTTACCTCCAACATTCTGTTGAGGGTTACTGCCAGTATTGATGTCCAAAAACGTCCCCGTCCCCATGGTCAGCTTCACATCTCCCGTCTGGAAACAGCACTCTCCAAACATGGCTGCCTGCTGGTCAGCCACCTGCCAAAAATTCAAACACAGACCTTGAAACCCTAGCTGTGGCCCATTTCACTGCATCCCACTGGCTCACTGAATGTATTCTCATGGTTCAGCATCTTCTGTTTTTTCCTTTTCTTTGGAAAAAAAAATGTTTGGAGAAAACAGGGGGCAATATCTATAGGTTAGGAATCTCTAGGATTCACACTGTATGGAGAACTAACGCACCTTAGCAATTTTTACCAACAATGTGTTTCATGAGTTTTAAGTATCATAGGAATAACCTTAGAAATAAAAGTCAGAATAAAAATTCTGCAGGAAAAAACCCCAAGATATTTTGTTTACATTTTACAAGCAGTTTCACTCAGTCAAAATAATTGACCTCATAACTTTCTTTTAGTAAAAGTAACAGGTGTATGCTTAACTAGAAATAGATGTAACTCAATACCATACATCTTCTGATGATACATTTTTAATAAAAAAAAGTACATCCTGTTAATATAGTTGAATATATATACATATACAACAAAATTAATCTGAAGAATATTTTGTTACTAACCTATAGTTTTTCCAGCCATACCTAAATCTAAACCTGAGCCTACCCCTAGATTAAGACTGATCCTCTCTAAATGAAAAAGAATTTATAAACTGAGCATTAAGTTCCCCTTCCCTCATTTGTTTCCTCTACCTACTGTGGTGACTGTCCATTTAGGGACATGGTCTATACTTCCTGCTTAAGCCATTAAAAGAAATCAAAGGCAAGATATACACAGCCTCTCAATCAGGTGGTAAATCTTTGGGATTCTCTTAGTTATGAATCATTCTCCCAGAGAGAAAGTAGAATCAAGAAAGATCCTTCAAACATCAGTAACAGTTACTTTTTCATTTGTCCACGAGCTTCTCTACTGGCAGATGCTGGCTAAGGACTTATAAAATGTAAATATAACTTTTTTAAATGCCATATCATTGTTTATGGTTACATTGCATTGAATATAAAGTAAGCGTTGGCCCTATTATCTTTCTAATATATCAGAATATCAAATATAAGCCAATATTACTAAGAATATAATATTATTTTTTAATTTAAGTTTCCTAAAAAAAATATATAGAGAAAGCAGAAAAGGCTGTGAAGTGTTTAGCAGTCCTCTTTCCAAAACAGAGAAAATACTTTTGATTATATCCAAGGTATAAAGAAAATAAAAAAGATGCTTTAATTTTAATCTGTTATCTAATCCCAACTATTCATATATATATTCATTTACTTTATACTATACAAGGAGAAAACCTCAAATTTTCAACTTACCAAGGCCATTATTGGTATAGGCACACCAAATATCTCTTCATCCACTGATCCAAAATTGAAACTTCAAATAAAATTGATTTAAAAGTAAGTTATAATTCTAGAAATGTTAATTTTAAAATTTAGGAAATTTTTTTGAGCATAGGCAAAAAGTTATCCCTATATTTAAAAGCCTAAGCAACCATTCCAGTGGAATGACTGGTCACTATGATGCTCACTGAGCAGGCAGGCAGGTGAGCAGTTAGGGGTGAGCAGGCAGGTGAGTGGTTAGGGGAGAGCAGGCAGGCAGGCATGAAAACCCCTAACTGTTAGGGCCAAGCAGTCCCAGATTGTGAGAGAGATTTCTGACAGCTAGTCTAAGCCCGATTCGGATTGGGCCTAGACCAGCAATTGGACATCCCTTGAGGTATCCCAGATTGCAAGAGGGTGCAGGCCAGGCTGAGAGACCACCCTTCCTCCCCCCAAGCACCAGGCCTCTAGTCTATACTAATTAAAAGGTAATATGCTAATTAGACCAGACATCCTTCCAGACTTCCTTTTGGACAAATCCATGGTAGCGGGGTCCAAGACAGACATGGCTAGGGATGATCAGGCCAGCAAGGGAGAGCAGTTAGGGAGATCAGGCCAACAGGAAAGCAGTTAAGGGTGATCAAGCCAGCAGGAGAGGGCAGTTAGGGGCAACCAGGCCAGCAGGGGAGGGCAGTTAGGGGTTACCAGGACAGCAGGATAGAGCAGTTAGGGGGTGACCAGACTGGCAGGCAGAGTGGTTAGGATCAATCAGGCAGGCAGGCAGGTAAGTGGTTAGGAGCCAGCAGTTCCAGATTGCAAGAAGGATGTCTGACTGCCATTTTAGACTCAATCTCGCAGTTAGACATCCCTCAAGGGGTCCCGGATTGGAGAGGGTGCAGGCCAGGCTGAGAGACCCTACCCCCCATGCACAAATTTCATGCACTAGGCCTCTAGCATAACATATTCATAAAGTATAACATGTTCATAAAGTACCCCAAACATGTAAATGAAATACTTTTTAGTTTCAAATCAAATGCTTTTTCTTCACCAAGGTAAAATGAATTCAAGGACTATTTTGCTGGTTTCTAAGTCCAATTTTCATTATTACCTTGTATCCCTCACAGGAGGCAGGAGAGAGAGTGGTATTGAAAGCAGAGAAGTAATGAAGCTGCTCCAACACATCTGAACATAAAAAAATATATAATCAGAATCCAAATTAAGTTACACAAAAAGTGATGATTCAAGGAGGGAAAAAACCCTTTACCTCATATGGGTCAAAAAGTCCAGTGGTACTGGCATTTGAAAAATCTGTGGCAAATTCAGAACCTAAATTTACATTGGAAATAATCTTTTATTATCAGGTACTGTAAATACTTATCTCTAGTTTATAATCTAGACCATTTTTTGACCTGAAAATTCATTCCAAAATGTGTATTTCCAGTGAAAAGTCTCCAAAGCAATTTCCCACTTAATCTTTATGAACTTTCATAATTTACGGAAGTACTTTCACACACACTGTCATGTTATGATCCCCATAATATGAGGAGTGGGTTGCAGAGATACAATGTGATCGCCTATAGTTATACTCAGTTGCAAAATGGGAGATTTGGTACTAAACTCAAATTTTAGCGGTCTTAAAATTAAGAGTGTTTCTCAGTCATATATTTGAGGTTTAAGCATAGTTTTAAAATCACCATCCTCTTTCAACAAATCTGAAATTAATCTAGCTTTACTATAACATGTAGTTAGTAGGGAACCAAAAGGCAACATGCCTGGGCTATAGGAAGGGAAATAAATAACTGAGAAAATAACTTCTACTATTTTAGGTAAATCATTTCTATTAGTCAAATTTCAGCTACTTGAGATAGATTTAACAGATCATCTTTACCTTTTGTGAGCTTATGTAACAACCAGGTATCAATAGTCCCAAAGCAGCAATTTTCTTCTTCAATTGCCTTTTGCACCTTAAAATCACAATAGCACAAATCAATTTTAAAAAGCCAAATTATTAAGTGCATGATTAAGTGCCATACAGTAAGTATAATGAAATCCCATTTATGATAAAAATTAATATATTGAGTGAAACAATTTCTAACGGTTCTAAACAATTACTATAGGGTATGAAACTTTTAGTTTTAAACCAAGCATATGTTACTTTAGTGAAGAAAAGTATATACATTTTTAAGTTGGACACATAAATATCTCTAATTATAAATAGCCTAAAACAGGAGATGCACACAATGGCTCACAGATCAAATCCAACCTCTTGCCCTTTCTGTACAGCAAGTTAAGAATGGTGTTTAAATTGATTGGTTAAAAAAGAAAAGAAGAATATTTTGTGACACATGAACAGTAGTGTATGAAATTCCAATTCCAATATGCATATTAAAGCTTTAGTGGAACACACCATGCTTACTTTTTTATGAATTATATTGTTGCTCTGGCACTAAAATGGCAGAGTACTTGTGACAGAAACGTATGGCTTTAAATACCTCAAATTTTACTATCTGACATTTTACAAAAAATGTTTGCCAATACTTAGTGTAAAGCATGCCAAAGGAAACAAAAGTATCAACTAAGCTAGTAGAGAAACTGAAATGATTGTTAGGATATTATTAACATACTGAAAAATAATTCCCTAAATTATAATATGTCACCTTTCCAACTCTATCTTGTCCCTCAAGACTAATATTTCCTAGCTTTGTTCACCCAGCACCCTAGAGATAGCTTCTATATAGCCATTACTTCCCTACTCAACCCTAAGCTCCTAAAGGGCATTCATATTTAAAACCCCAACAACTAAGAGGGTTTCTGGAATACAGCAGGTGTTTTCAAAAAAACGCTTGCTAAATAAATAACTGAGAAAAAAAGAATGTCAAAAGAAGACATTTAAGATGAATTATATTTTAACAGTAGAATCAATAAAATGAAAATGCATGATATTAAGTCCAGAAAAAGAGGTCATTCATAGGTTATTTGTAACAAGTATTTTGAAGACTCCATCCACCAAGTGTTCTATCACTTAAATATGGAGTGCTTAAAATGATATTATTACATTCAAACTTTTGTTAAGTTCAGAAGTTGTAATTCTAAAATTGGTTCCAGATTAGACAAAGTTTAATCTGTGTTTCAGTGAGAAATACAATACCTGGCTGATAGTAAGCTCATTTGTCCATTTAAAAAATATTTGAGTCAGGCCCTCTGATAAGTCATATGCCCTTATAAGGCTAGGAGGACACAGTAGGTATCAAATCTTTCTAAAGTAGGAGGACACAGGTCAATCCTCCTTGCATTGGGTTTGATTCCAAATGGTACTACCCTAGGAGTAGGGCAAACTAAAAGAACAGGCTTTCATAGGATCTGTGACTCTGTTTTGAGTCATTTCAATCTTTAAACTGGCTTGAGATAATCCTGGAGCCTAAAAGAACGGCAAAACAAACAGAAATCATATCCATAGCAAGATAGCATTATGTTGTACACTCATAATTTCTACACACAATTTTGCTCATTCATACATACATACATAGAAATAAGTATCTAGCTCATTCATACATACATACATAGAAATAAGTAAATAGGCTCACCAACCTCATCAACTTGTATACTTTGACTATGTATGCTTTTTGTTAGTCAATCATACCTAAATAAATTGGTTCAAAATTTTCAAAAAACAATTAATTAACCAGGCATAGAAAGACATAAGAGAATATGAATACGGAAAAAAAAAAGAAAAGAAAAGAAAAGAAAGGAAAAACAGGCAACCCATGGAGGCTACATATATTGGAATTAATAGCTATGAGACTTAAAATACCATGATAATTATGTGACAAAATAGTGTAGAACTAAAAAATTAATAACTTAATTAATGTGTTTAAATAATGCATTAAAAACATATAAAAATAAAATAATAGATTGGGAAGATAGATAGAAGGAATACCCATAATGAAGTACATACAGAAAAAAGGATGGAAAATATATGAAATAGAGTGGGAGAAAATTTATTGAGGCCTACTATATGTGTAATTAGACTTTCAGAAGGAAAGAAGAAGAATGAATCAGAAATTACATGTTAGATAATGGCTGAGAAATTTTCAAAATCAACAAATAATATCAAGCAATGAATTCAAGACACCCTAAAAGCCTCAAGTAGATTGCCATACCTAGAAAATAGGTGCTGAAAATGTGTGTGACAAATTCAACACCCACTCAAAATAAAGTCTTAGCAAACTAGAATAGATAATTTCCTTAATTTGATAAAGAATATCTAAAGAAAATCTACTATAAATTTATACTAACTTGTGAAATGTTGAAATCTTTTCTTTTAATATATTTTATTGATTTTTTACAGAGAGGCAGGGAGAGGAATAGAAGGTTGGAAACATCAATGAGAGGCATCGATCAGCCACCTCCTGCACGCCCCCTACTGGGGATGTGCTTGCAACCAAGATACATGCCCTTGACTGGAATCGAACCTGGGATCTTTCAGTCCCCAGGCCGATGCTCTATCCACTGAGCCAAACCGGTTTTGGCAAAATGTTGAAATCTTTTGTTCCAAGATAAGGAATGAGAAAAGGATATTGGTGGTCATTCCTTCTAGTCAATATATCCTAATATGAGGGTGACAGGAGCTTTGAATTTGAGTGGTAGGGAAAGGGTCCTATATACAGATTTTGTAAATTAGTAATCTACACATGAAACCAGTATGTTCATGTTGAGTAATATCACTATAATAAAATTAAAACACACACACACACAAAAATACCAACCAAACAACAACAACAAATACAATATATTCTAGAGGTCCTTGTCAATACCTGGAAAATAAAAGTAAATTCATATTTCTATATAATATTAAGATTATTAGAGTATTAAAAATTAAACCAATGTGACTGGTGTGGCTCAGTTGGTTGGAGCACTATCCTATATACCAAATGATTGCAAGTTTAATTCCTGTTCAGGGTACATACCTAGGTTTCGGGTTATTTATTCATATGGGAGGCAACCAATAGATGTCTCTGTCTCTCCCTGTTTCCCCCTCCCCCCTTGTCCCACTGCCTCCTTTCCTCTTCTCCCTCTCCCAGCCTCTGCTTCCTCTAAGCATACCCTTGAGTGAGGATTAAAAAAATTAAAACAATGAGATACTATTTCACACTTATTAGAATGGCTAAAATTCAAAACACTGACATCTATGTTAGCCAGGATGTGGAACAACAGGAATTCTCTTTACTTGAAAGTAGGAATACAAAATGGCAGTCACTTTGGAAAATAATCTGTCAGTTTCTTACACAGTTTGCTGTATGGTCCAGTAATTGCACACCTGGATATTTTCCCAAATGAGTTGAAAATTAATGTTCATACAAAAACCTGCACACAAATGTTTATAGAAGCTTTGTTTATAATTGCCACAAATGGGAAGCAACTAGATGTCCTTCAGTAGGTGACTGGATAAGTAAACTGTGATATATCCAAACAATGAAATATTAATCAGTGAGAAAAAGAAATGAGTTAGGAAACTACAAAAAGACACAGAAATCTTTAATATACATTGCTAAGTGAAAAAAGCCAATCCCGGCCAATGTGGCTTAGTGGTTGAACATCGACCATGCGCCAAGAAGTTGCTGTTCCAATTCCTGGTCAAGGCACATGCTCAGGTTGCAGGCTCAATTCTCAATAAGGGGCATGCAGAAGGCAACTGATTGATGTTTCTCTCTCATTGATATTTCTATCTTTCCCTTCTCCCTCTCCCTGCCTCTCTCTTTAAAAATCAATAAAAAACATTTTAAAAAGAAAGAAGCCAGTCTGAAAGGGCATATACAGAAGAGTATGTACCTGTATGATTCCAATAATATGACATTCTAAAAAAGGCAAAACTATATATAGAGAAAAACATTAGTGATTGCCAGGGGCTCCAGGGGAGTGAGAGATGAATAAGTAAAGCACAGAAGATTTTTATGGCAGTGAAACTACTAGGTGTGATGCTGTAATGGAAGATACATTACATTAATAATACCTAATAATAATGTGTCAATCTTGGTTCATCAACTGAAACAAATGTACCACATTAATACAAGATGCTAATAATAGAAGAAATGCTGGGGAGTTGTAGATAAGAACTCTATGTACTTTCTGCTCATGTTTCTGTAAACCTAAAAATCCTCTAAAAATTAAAATCTAACCATTTATAATGAACAAAAGATTTATTCAGATTGTCTATATCTTCTTGATAGAGTTTCAGTAGTGTATTTCTAGGAAATTTTCCATTTTACTTAGGCTTTCTAATTTGTTGGCATACAGTTCATATTATAGCCTAACTAGAGGCCTAGTGCATGATATTCATGCACTGGTAGCCTGGGAATACCTCAGCCTGGACTGTGCCCTCTCACAGTACAGGACCCCTCGGAGGATGTCTGACTGCCAGCTTAGGCCCGATCTGCTGACAGTCAGACATCCCTCTCACAGTCTGGGACCCCTCGCTTTTTATTGCCCACCTGCAGGAGAGGTGGGAGAGACTCACGACACTGCCACTGTGCTTGCCAGCCAGGCTTCTGACTGAGCAGCACTCCCTCTTGTGGGAGCACACTGACCACACACAGCTCCTATGTTGAGCATCTGCCACCTGGTGGTCCGTGTGCAACATAGCAACCAGTCATTCCAAAATTCAATCAATTTGCATATTATACTTTATTGTATAGGATTATGATTTTATTTCTGTGAGGTTGGAGTTAATATTCTCTCTCTGTCATAAGTTTAGTTATTTGGGTCTTTGGTTATTTTTCCTTGTTAGTCTAGCTTATCTTTTTAAATCAGCTTTGGGTATGGTTGATTTTTTAAACTCTTTTCTATTCTCTTTTTCATTAAGTTTCATTCTAAACTTTATATTTCTTTTCTTATGTGTTTTTTAGATCTAACTTGTTCATCTTGTTTCAGTGTCTTAAGGTATAATTTTAAATTATTTTTTATATAATCTCTATATTAATATAATCTTGTTATAAATCTCTTCCTAAATACTGCTTTAGTTTACCTGGATATTTTGATATGCTGCATTTTTATTTTTATTCATCAAAAAGTATTTTCTAATTTCTCTTACGAGGTCTTCTTTTACCCATTCATCATTTTAAAATGCAATTTAATTTCCACATATTTTTGAACTTCCCAACTTTCTTTGTTACTTATTTCTAACTTCAATCCTTTGTTGACAGATAAATACTTTGTATGACTTCAGTCCTTTTAAATTTATTCAGGCTTGCATGATGGTGTAGCATACAGTCTGTCTTAGAGAATGTTTCACATGCTGTTGGAGTTTTCTATGTCTATTAGATATAGTTAGTTTATACTGCTGTTCAAGTTTTCAGTTTCTTTATTCATCTTCTCTCCAGTTCTTTTCATGATTCAAAGTGGGGTATTGATGTCTCCAACTATTATTGTTGAGTTGTCTATTTTTAGCCCTTCAATTTTGTCAGTTTTTATTTCATGTATCTTGAGGCTCTGTTATTAGGTTACAAGTATGTTTATAATTATTACATATTTCTAATTGATTGATCTTCTTCTATGGTAAAATGCCTCTCTTTATCACTGGTAAGATTTTTAAAATTATTTTGTATGATATTAGTATTGCCACTTATCTTTATATAGTTTCTAGTTGTGTGATATATCTATCTCTTTTCCATTTTTTTATTTCTCAATTACATTTTACATAAAAATATTACTCTGTAATCGTTTGTCTACAAGAAATTAGAAAATCCTATGCTTTAGAAACCACTGCTTTAAGTACTTATTTTTTTTATATTTAAGGTATACAATTTAATGTTTTGATATACACTGTGAAATCATCATCAAAATCAAGCTAATTAACATATCCATCATCCCAACCTCTAAGATTTTTTTAATATGTATTTTTATTGTTTAAAGTATTGCAAATAGTAGTACATATGTCTCCTTTTTTTTTTCTCCCCTATTGACCTCCCTCTGGCCTTCCCCACCCCCATGTACATGCCCTCACCTGTCTCCCGTCCCTCTCCCCAACTAATGTCATGTATCCATTGGCTAAGCTTATATACATGCATACAAGTCCTTCGGTTGATCTCTTACAGGCCCCTACTTATTTATCTTGATATTACTGACTATATTCCCCAGCTGTACTCTACATCTGAGGCTATTCTTTTTAAAATATATATATTTTTACTGATTTTAGAGAGGAAGGGAGAGGGAGAGAAAGATAGAAACATCAATAATGGTAGAGAATCATTGACCAGTTGCCTCCTGCACATCCCCTACTAGGAATCGAGCCCACAATCCTGGCATGTGCCCTGACCAGGAATCAAATCGGGACTTACTGGTGTTATAGTAATAATAATAAGAATAAAATATAAATATAAAATAAGAATTGGGTGTGACATATTAGAGAGTGGAATGAAGTGTGAATGCCCTTAAAAGAGATGTGCATGTAAGAGAGAAAAAAGTTTGTACCCCACATGTAAAGACTAGATAGCAGAACACCTGGGACCCACTGATAAGACACACTGAAGACACACTGAAGATGTCTGCTTGAGCACATAAAAAGAGAGCAAGCTCCGAAGGAGATTAGAGCCCCTTGTCTGCCCCTCCACAGACGGTCGCTCTCCGCTCCCCTTCCTGCATCCTGCTCAAGCTCTGTGCTCTGCCATGGACCCTGGGTCCGAACTATGAGCCACAAGCTGAGGCCTCTAGAAGACACTGAGCAGCAGCTGCAACGTCCAACATCCAGTGTGTGTGTCTGTCAGTGCGGATCTCTGGGTGGCCTGTCGAGGTCTGGAAACCACGAGGACTGTGGTAAATAAAAGGCATGTGATTCGTGCATTGCATATCTATCTCCTCTGTAATTTATGCTTGGCCAATATTTGATAAGTGCCTTGAGTCATCTGTATAAGTCCATTCTATTGGCAGAGGATACTCTTGGCCACCTGTGCTTGCATCCCTAGAGAAATTCTGGGACAACTGGTTCATAGTTTGGCTCTCAACCACTGGGACAAGTCAACTAGGCATCTGAGACTTTTTTTTTTTTGAGGCTATTCTTAAACTACCAATTTGTAATGCTTAATTCCTTCACCTTTTCAATTTGCCATAACACCCCTCCCTTCTCGCAGCTATGGTTTCTATGGGTCTGTTTCTATTTTCTCTATTTTGTTCTTTAGATTTCATATATAAGTGAAATCATATGATATTTGTCTTTGTCCGAATGCCTTTTTACTTAGCATAATATCCTCTCTAGATCCATCCATGCTATCCCAAAAAATAACATTTCCTCCCTTTTTATAACCAAGTAGTATTCTACTATATAAATGGATCACAACGTTTTTATCTACTCATCTACTGATGGGCACTTAGGTTGCTTCAAAATTGTAGCTATTGTAAATAACGCTACAATGAACATAGGGGTGTATAGTGTATATATTCTTTCTAATGTTTCAGGTTCCTTTGGGTATATTCCCATAGGGGACTTGCTGGGTCATAGGGAAATTCACTTTTAAATTTTTAAAATATATTTTTATAGATTTTAGAAAAAGAGGAAAGGAGAAAAGGGGGAGAGGAGGGAGGGAAGAAAGGAGGAAGGGAGAGAGGATGAAAGGGGAGAGAGAGAGGAGAAACATTAATACACTGCCTCCTGCATATACCCCAAATCGGAGGATTAAACCCGCAACTTGGGTATGTGCTGTGACCAGGAATCAAATCAGCAACTTTTCAGTGCATGAGGAGATACTCAAGCAACTGAATCACACCAGCCAGTGCTCATTTTTAATTTTTTGAAGAACCTCCACATTATTTTCCATAGTGGCTGCACCAATCTGCATTCCCACCAATAGTGCACAAGGGTTCTCTTTATCCACATCTTCAGCAACACCTGTTTGTTGATTTACTGATAATAGCCATTCTGACAGATGTAAGGTGGTATCTCATTGTGATTTTTATTTGCATTTCTCAAATGACTAGCGATTTTAAGCATCTTTTCATAGGTCTATTGGCCACCTGTATGTACTCTTTTTATTCACAAATGCCCCTTTTTAAATTGGGTTTTCTGATGTTAAGTTGTCTGAGTTCTTTATAGATTTTGGATATTAACACTTTACCTGATGTATTCTCACTCAGTAGGCTGCTGTCTTTTTGTTGATGGTTATATTTCCTGTGCAAAAATATTTTATATTTTCCTACTTATTTTGTGTTTTCTTCCTTAGGAAATATATCAGAAAAAAATTAGTGCTAAGAGAAATATCAGAGATTTTACTGCCTATATTTTCTTCTAGGAGTTGTATGGTTTCTGATCTTATAATTAAATCTAGAATCCATTTTATTTTTGTATATGGTATAAGAAGGTGGTTTAGTTTCTTTTCTTTTTTGCATTTATCTACCCATAATTTCCCAACACAGTTACTTATGTTCTTGCCTCCTCTGTCAAATATTAATTATTACACAGACATTAAGTATTTAATTAATATTTAATTAATGCAGTCGGAACTGGATTTCAGCACTGTTGGCAGGTTCTGTCTTCCACCTGCTAGAGAAAGTCAGTAGCACAAAGCCACCCGTATTTCTGGGCTCTCAAGTCTGTTCCATTCATCTATGTCTGTTTTTTATGCCAGTTTTATATCTATTTTGATTACTATGGCCTTGTAGTTTCATACCAGGTAGTATGATATCAACTTTGTTCTTCTTAGTCAAGATTGCTAAGGCTATTCAGAGTATTTTATTATCCATTTATATTTTTGAATTATTTGTCCTAGTTCTATGAAATACAGTGGTACCTCGAGATACGACTGCCCTAACATACGAGATTTTTGAGATACGAGTGGTTGAGCGAGTGATTTTTGCTTTGAAATACGAGCAACATTTGAGATAGGAGTAATCACGCGGACCGGCCAGCTGCACAGGACCCACCAGTTTACCGCGACTCGAACATCTCATAGTTTCCCACGCCTCAGTCAGTGTGCTTGTTTACCTCGTTGTCGAAGCATCTTTTGTGCATTTACATACTTTATCACATTTCTTTTTATAACCATGGGTCCGAGAAAGCGAGTGGAAAGGTCAGTGCTCAGAAGAGGATGATGTATATTGAATTAAAGCGTGAAATCATAGAAAAATATGAGCAAGGTGTGCGAGTGGCTGACTTGGCGAGGCAATACGGGCGTAGTACTTCAACGA
>PVJN01034505.1:0-22721 GCA_004026805.1 Lasiurus borealis | reverse complement strand
TAAAAGGTTAATATGCTAATTATACCAGGAAACCTTCCAGACATCCTTCCAGAGAAAACCATAGTGGTGGGGCTGAGGAAGAGGTGGTTAGGAGTGATCAGACCAGAAGGAGAGAGCAGTTGGGGGTGAAGAGACTGGCAAGGGGTGCAGTAGGGAGCAAGCAGGCTGGCAGGGGGGCACAGTTGAGGGTCAGCAGGCTAGCAGGCTGGCAGGCAGAGTGGTTAGGGGTAATCAAGCAGGCAGGCAGGTGAGTGGTTAGGAGCCAGTGATCCCAGATTGTGAGTGGAATGTCCAATTCTATATTGGGCCTAAACCGGCAGTTGGACATCCCCCAAGGGGTCTCATATTGGAGAGTGTGCAGGCCAGATGAGGGACACCCACCTCCCCACTGCAGTGCACTAATTTCATGCACCAGGCTATTATTAAAACTATAAATGAACTTAAACTCTCAGGTTGGCATGACCAAAGCATCCCTTCTTATTCACAAAACAACAGTGACATCCAGATGTTGATCAACTTACCAAGCTTCCTAAAATCCTCATCTGAAAATGAGGTAATTGCAGGGTTGCTACAAGCATTAGAAATAACTGTGAAGTGCCTTGCACAGCGCCTTCCACTTAGTGCTTACTCAGTACATGGATCTATTATAGAACAGATTGTGATCTGAAATGTGCCTGAAGAACATGCAATTAGAGCAAAATGAGTCAGTTGAATGATTCTTATGCTAATAAGATGCCTGTTGCATCTACATGTCAAAATCAGAGTCATGTGTCCAACCTGTAGCTACATTAGTTTGAGCCCAGGAACAAGGGAAGCATTTTCTATTGGAAGAGTTTAGATAGGTGATATTGACTCTGGCTACTCTTTCATTTCCTAAGTTAAAGGGAGTTTATTTAGAGAACATTTCTTCAAAATAGTAATTATTCAATTCATTAATAATAATAATCACATTCAACTTACTGTCCTAAACATTCCTCCCACTCACCCCCCCCCCTTCCTCTGCCCTGGAATCTGGGGACTTTATCTAATCTCTTGTTTTGTTCTCATCTATGGTCAATGATGCTCATCATATGTATTTATCACTATAAATTTTACCTGTTATTTCTTATTTTGTAGAGGAGAGTGCATCTTGCTGTAATCACCACATACCTACAATTAGATATGCATTTCCATAAAAGTGAAAGCTATAAGAAGTTTAATTTTTTTTTGAGCTTGAATTTCTTAGCAATAAGAGAGATGGTCTGGACTTGTAACTCTCTTAAATCAATAACATGTGGCAACAAAACTGGCCAAGTTTAAAGATTCAATGAATAGCTATCATCAGTTACTCCAGTCTTCAGAAAGTAAGTCAACAAATATTTATTGGGAATTCAATGGATGTCCCAGTAATGTCAATGTGCCAGACACTATGCTGGAAGCTAGATCACATATAGGATCTTTGTTCTCATGAAACTCTATTAAACATAAAGAGGTTCTCTGTAAGCCTTAGAGAGGAAATTTCAGTAGTTCCTCATCTATAAATCTCAATGTCATATGCTGTACTCTAATAATTGCAAAATATTTTATAATCAATGAGTCAGACTCTTATAATGAATTATTCTGCATAACTTTACCTAGGACTTATCAAAACATCATTATTTTTTAAATTTTTAGATGGAAATAATCCTAGAAACATTATATGTATTTTACTGATTCCTTATGGAAAAAATGTATTGACTATAAAACTTCTATATTATTCAATTACCATTTGTAATTTTATATATGTTATGGTACATATGACATTTATACTTAATTCAATTAGAGAGAAATTTGACACTATAGAAAAATTAGAATACTGTGCTTTATTCCTTCTTGTGGCTACTTTTTAATGAAAATTTTATTGTTATATGATTTACATACTATAATATTTACTCTTTAAACTGTACAACTCAGTGGTGTTTTATCTAGTCACAGAACTGGGTAACTATCATGGTTAAGTTCAGGACAGGTTCATCACTCTCAAAAGGAAACTTCATAATCATTTGTAAGCACTTCTCAGTCACTCCTGCCCATATCTGGCAATCACTAATCTACTTTTTCTGAATAGATTTTCCTATTCTGAATATATCATAACAAAAAATATAGCCTTTTGGCTCTGGCTTCTTTTACTTAGCATCATGTTTTGAAGATTTATCTAGGTTATACCATATCTATTCTTTATTCCATTTTATGATTGAATAATGTTTCTTTGTACTGGAATGGATTTGTTTATCCATTTTATCCATTCATCAGTCGGTAAACACTTGGTAGTTTCTTTTCTAAGCTATTATGAATAGTATTTTAATGAACACTTATTTACATGTTTTTATATGAATACATGTTTTAGTTATCTTGGATAAATACCTAGCAATAGGAATGTTAGGTTATATGACAACTCTATGGATACCATTTTGAGAAACTGCTGAATTATTTTGCCAAGTGGATGCTCCATTTTGCAATGACAGCATCAATGTGGAAGAGTTCCAATTTCTCTACATCCTGTCTAATACTTATTACTGTTTATCTTTTTTATTATAGCCATCCTACTGTGTATGTGAAGTAGTATTTCATCGTGATTTTTATTTAAATTTCCCAGATTCTGAGAATGTCGAGAATCTTTTCATGTGCTTATTAGTTATTGTTTGTTTTCTTTGGAGAAAATGTCTCTCAAGAATTTTACCCACTTTGTATTTTATTTTTAAAATACATTTTTATTGAATTTTTTTAGAGAGAAAAGAAGGAAGGGATAGAAATAGCAATGAAGGAGAAACATCAATTGGCTGCTTTATGTATACCCTTACTGGGGATCAAGCCTGTAATCCAGGCATGTGCCCTTATAGGGAATCGAACTGGTGACCTCTTGATTCCTGGATTGTTACTCAACTGCTAAGCCACATCTGCTGGACTACCCATTTTTAAATTGGATTGTCTTTTTGTTATTTAATTGTAAGAGTTATTTACATATTCTTTACCAGATACATTACTTGCAAATATGTTTCACATTTCATGAGTTACCTTATCATTTTCTTCATGGAGTAATTTGAACTACAAAGGTTTTTATTTTTATAACATCCAAATTGTCTTATTTTTTCTTTCATTTCATTAACTTTTGGTGTTTTATTTAAGAAATTATTGCCTAATTCAAAGTTTTGAAAAATTTATAACTCTTTTCTTCTAAGAGTTTTTTTTTTAGTTCTACATTTAAGTGTTTGATTCATTTTAAGTTAATTTTTATGAAAAGTACAAGGTAAAGGTCCAACTTTATACCTTTTCATGAGGATATTCAATAATCCCAGCAGTATTTGTTGGAAATGATTTTCTTTTTTTCATTGAATTATGTTGTCACCCTTGTTAAAATGAATTCACCATTTAAGTAAGAGTTCACATTTGGACTCTTAATTCTATTCCACTGATCCTTAGCTATCCTTCTATGAGTAATAACATGTCTTGATTAATGTAATTTGTAGTAAGTTATAAAATTACTGAGTTTAAAACAACCGAAAAATTACTCTCCTGAATACTCTGCATGACCCAACTATCTGTTAAAAGATATTCAAAAAAGTTGAGAAGACACTAATTTAGCACAACCTGTAGTGGAATCTGCTAAGACATATTACAAGTGATAGAGTCAAAATACATGCGGAATAAAAATAATTCCTACTTAGACAAATTTATAAAACTTTCAAGGTGTACAAAGACTGTTTATTTATTGTATTATTCATTAGCATATTGTTTTGTAGAAAATAACTGAATTATCATAAATTTTTTATTGATTTCAGAGAGGAAGGGAGAGGGAGAGAGAGAAACATCAATGATGAAAGAGAATCATTGATCAGCTGTCTCCTATACGCCCCACACAGGGGATTAAGCCCACAACCCAGGTATATACCCTGACCTGAATGGAACTATGATCTCCAAGTTTAATGGTGGACACTCAACCACTGAGCCACACTGGCAGAGCAATGGCAAGCTTTTTTATACACTTCCCATGATGTCAAAAGTTAAAACAGTGAGATCATTATTTCCACACAAATTTATAGTGGGGATATATTTTCTAATTTCAGTTCCAACAGCGTTGTGTGTGTTTTTGGACCTTGATGCAAGTACAAAGGAAATTTCTCTATTTTTAAGTTCATATAACTGCACTTGAGGGTTGCCCACCTTATTGTACATTCCAAGTGATCAATCTGCTGTATAATGACATGTTAAAAGCAACTATCAAGAGAAGAGTCTAACAGAATTCTAGAAATGCCTTCTATGTGATGAATAAGTTCAATTACAATCATATGCTCATGGAGTATTATCAATGTTTGTAAGTACCTATCTGTGTGAAAAGACATTTTCAAAGTTGATATATGTTAAATCACATTAAGGTCAGCATTAACATATAAACCTTTGCAATTGATTTTCATGATAGAGGACACTAAATTTAAATACCAATTAAGCAAAATCACTTTTAAAATTTCTTCCTTTTCATTGGTAGTTCTATAATACAAAAATTATACTTATTATTAATACATTTTTAGTATCCTCAATGAAAAGTTGTGAAAATTTATTCTCTCCAGTTATAGAATGACCTACATAATAATAGTTTTGCCTCTTGGCCTACAAAGTTTAATACATTTTTACACTCTAGACCTCACAGAAAAAAAATTGTCAGTTCTGTTTTATATAGTCAATGTTGACCCATATCACATCAGATGTCTGGAAATAATGGGTAAAAATAGGTAAAGATTATTTTTAGATAATTTTGTAAAAGTGATCATCCTCATTCAAACTATTATTAAAAGTTTTGAGTTTAGCTAAAAGGGTTGCGAAAAACTTAGATAAGTAGAGGTGAATAAAGTGTCCCCATAAAGAGCAATTGATTCTTCAATTACATAATCTCAATTTTCCATTAAAACCAAAATAGAATATATGAGAAAGCAATCAAAGAGCAGAATAAAATAATCATTAGAACACCTGAAATTTGGTGTGGTTACTGTTAGACTTTTGTCCTGGAATTTTGAGTGAAAGGGAATGGGTTCCTGTCAGATAGTCAAATGAAAGATGCTGGGAGAAGATTTCATAGAACATGTACTATCTTTTTCATAGAGTGATGAGAGCTGAGACATAAGTTGGAATTTGTTTCCATGGAGATTTTGATATTGATGAGAAAGAGATGATAGGAAAGCATTTGCATTCTTCCAAAATAGTCAAGAAACTACTCACCAGAAAGGAAAAAAAATATTATTTATATTTGTATTTAAGTATTTGTATAATTGTATACAGATGTCACTGTATTCTGACCTTAACTGAAAACCTTGAGAACACACTATCTTCCTTTTGATCTACAAGGGTAGTGAAGAGGTACATGCATGAGCTTCTACCTTCTGGATGACTAGTGATAGATCGTAGGGTGATATTGTCCCTGCTGTGAGACATGGCAAGAAAGGTCAAACTCAGTACTAACCTGTCAGCCTGCACAGTGGTTCATGGTACAGGATACATTTAGATGAGAGAGGAATTTTAGTGCCAAATGGAGTGTGTGTGTGTGTGATTTTTATTTTATTTTTTAAAGCTCACATGAGGATTTTTATTGAATTTTAGAGAGAGAGAGGACGGGGCAGAGAGAGAGTGAGAAATACTTATCAGTAGCCTCCTATACACACCCTGACCTACCCTGGACTGAATTCCCAATATAGGTATGTCCTAGATCAAGAATCACACACACAACCTTTTGGTATACAGGATGGCAGTCCAACCAAGTCACCTGGCTAGAGCTGGTGGTGATTTTTAAATTAGAGGAATGTTCTCAGAAAGTTTGGAGAATCATTTTTATATTCTCATATCCTTGTATTCTCTCTCTCTCCTTCTCTTCTCCCCAGTCCCTCTCCCCTCCTCTCTCCCCTCTTCCTCCCCTCCCTCTTCTCCTGCCTCTCTCTTCTTCTTTCTCCTCCTCCTTCCCCTTCCCCTCCCCCTCCCACTCCCTCTCTTTCCCTCTCCCCCTTCTTATCTTCAACAAATGACTAAAAATAAGTGAACGATATTAGAAAGGCAATAAATGACTTCTGAAAATTCCTTCTGGAGCTGCATTAGTAGAGGTAAGAGGTGAGTCCTTCAGATGGTTTCTTGATGGGAACAGCCTCAGCTTCAAGAAATTCAAATATTAATGTCACCTCTATAGTCACACATAAAACAAGTCAAGGACTTGATGTTCAGCAGAAAGTTAATTCCAATTAGAGGTGAACAGCATAGTATGAACATCCTACTTCTTTTCTTTTGTTCTGATTCATCTTTAATTTAAAGAGCTAAGGTGCAAGAAACATCTAAGAGCACTCACGACCTTCCTGCCTTATTAAGGCTGTCTCACCCTGGGATTCTTATCTTCCACTAAAAATCCCAACTCTTACCTTTCATCCCTAATAACAGCCTTATTTTAATCACTTCTTCTTGTTAAAGAACGCTAAGCACCATCTTTTCCCTCCCACCAGAGACACTTAATTCTAACTTTTCACCTTTAATTAAGGCACACCACTTTTTAAAAATAGCCATCATGTAACAAATGGAGCCGAAGGAAGGCTCCATGTCATGAGTGATCCCAAGTGGCTTCCATCTCCATTATCTCCATTGCTTCTTGACAGGTCACTGGTGCTAAGTAAAATGTTATAATACTCAGGATGCCTTTATTCAGTAGGCTTCCTTCCAGTGATGGCTTCCAGATGTGAGGAAATTTTAAAAGTCTGTGGCCCTCAACACATCATTAGGTCCTTCGAATGTTTCCAAAAATCTGTAATCACCAGCATACTATTTGTCTCCATTTTGACATTCAGCCACAGGTATTTCAGAGAATTAAAGAATGTGAATGAGAAAACTTTACCAATAACTTTCTATTTCTGCGAGGGGAGGATCCAATAATATTCAGGGACCCTGGAATTATTTTTATTTCCTGTGCACAATTTACTCCCTTTCCATTTGCACCTCTCCCTTTATCTGACACACATGCAGACACACACATGTGCACACTCACAGCAGTGACATTTTGATGGGTGGTAGTTTTTCCAGGTTCTAATTTCTTTTAATTGCCCTGGCCAACCCTTTCACCCTGCTGCATCAGGGAAGCATTTTTGTCATGCTAATCTCTGACCCAGGGTTAATCCCCTAAAGCCTTAGGGACTACAGCAGTCAAATAAAAATATGCGCTAGTTTTCAGATATTTCACATTTCTACTCCCCACTTCCATATCCCACCAAAAAAGTAAACAGAAAACCTTTTGTTTGAAATTTGCATTTGTTTCCATAGTGTGCTTTTAAGATAAAGGTGTGAGAGTAACTTAAATCATTGCTCAGATCCCGGTCCAGAGGTAACCACTATGTTCACTTTGACATTTGGTATTTAGAAGGTGCTGGGTGGTGTGGGAAAGATCATCTAAAGATGCAACCTCATGCTTTAAAGATTGGCTGAGGGAATTGTTCCCAATTAGATGGGAGGCTTGCCCTGTGCCCTAGGCTCTTCTGCTGAGGGCATCAACTCCAGCCTTTCTGAAAGGTACCTGCTGCTTGAGGTCATGCCTCATTTGTCCTCACATTGTAGGAAATCCCAAATGCAATATCCATAAAATACACAGGGCTTTAAATGAGGATCCATCTGGGGAATGGGTGAGGAAGAGGGAAGTTGTGTGTGTGTGTGTGTGTGTGTGTGTGTGATCTTTCACCTGGTAACAATTTAAGTTCAGAGATGCCCACATGCATGTTTTCACAGAATATATTCTGCAAAAAAAATTGTCAGTTTGTATTCATCAGAAATAAAGAAAAACTTAGCAGAGATGCTCAAATGGGAGCTCCGATGTAGATTTATCTCTTAGAAACACCACCCTATTTTTGCCTTTACCTGGGCTGGAGCCACTCTGACCTGGGGTCTAACTTCCAAGCAAAGGGGTGGAAAAAATTCTTTGCAGGGATTTCAAATTATAAACATTGAAAACAGAGGCCATGGGTTTGATAGACTCCATCTGTAAAGCAGCACTGAAAGGCAAACAGAACACTCTTCATAGCTGATTTGGTTTACACGAGAACACAGTTTACATTCTCCTGTGTAGACTGAAATAATATCGCACTGAATACAATGATACCTTAAATTTTGGTATCTTAAAAATAACATTTATATATATATTTTTAAAAAAACCCACACCTACCATATTTCCTATTAAAGTTTATAAGTCCACCATGGCTCTTCAAAAGCCTTTGCATATGCAAAGAATCAGGAGACAGGGACCAGAGGAGGGTTGAAGCTATAATTCACTGGGACCTGCTTCTCTTAACAATATACAGGCTCTGTCCATCCAGCTGTTTGTTCTCCCAGTGAACACCAGCCAAACTCATCTACATACATGGAGAGGTGCACAGGTTTCTGAGAGCACCATAACAGCTTTCCTGGGCAGGAGTTTCCAGTTTTATTCTTCCTTCCCCCTTTCTTCCTTCTTTCCTCAGAGCTTTTTATATGCACAGGGAAAAGTGTCCCCATTCTGGCAGTGGAGTGGCCAGTTCAGTACTGAAAGCCTCCTGTTCTGAGCAAAGCAGAAGAGTCAGTCACCCTCGCTGCCCCATAAGGGTGTCCTATTCCCCTTCTCTCCTGAGCTTTTCCCACATGGCAACCAAAAGCATGGTGCTGTAGAGACAGCCATGCTGCCCTCAGTGTAGGTCATGTCCCATGAGATTTCAAGGCAAGTTATCTCTCATTTTACCCAGCAAAGGAGTCTCAGCATGGATTTCTGGTCAAGCTGGAGAGAGGCACTGAGCCTGGTGCATAATTTCCCTTTCTAATGGAGAAAGGAACAGACCACAGGGGCCTTGCTAACGGGGAAGGTGGATCATACTCTCTGCCTTCCAGAGATTCTCTATGGTACTGAAAGTTTCTCAGAGCTCCCAGGAGCCCTTCTTCACTTGATCATACACAGGTTCCTGGGGGAATGGACTATAAAATATTGTACTTTTTTTTAAACCTAAGTTTCACTCCAAGGTAAAAATAATGCCTTGTAACAAGTAAATGGCAACCAGGTGAAACCAGAAAAATAAAACAGGAATGTGGCCATAAAAGTTCATATTCTGAAATCTGACTATAGCATGTGTGTAGGGGTATGTGTATATGTGTATAAGATTTAGAGAGAGGGGACAGGCGGGAAAGAGAGAAAATGATCAGGATAGAGTAGGAAGCATTAATTATACAACTTGCCTCCCATTTCCAAATTTTAGATGATTTATTTTTTCTCAGTTCACCAAAGGTGCTGGCCAGAATTGACAATAAATAAGTATTTTCATGTTAAGTGCAGACTGAATAGCCTTGTCACTAAATACAAAGTTATTGGAGAGAGTGCATTTGCAGTCTTCAAGAAACAAGATCCTCAGTAGCATCAAAGGCATCATGAGACTAAGGATTTTTTTTCCAAAGATTGAACCAAGGAGACCATGGAAACTCCTGGACACAAGGACACATTCCTCCTTTCCCCACAACCCTCAGCCAAGGGACTTGTCATTTTCTATGTGCTAAGACTGTGTGAAACTTCTTATTTTTATTGAACTCAAGTCTTAAGCAAAAGATATATTGTCCTGCATCCAGGCCAGAAAACTCTCTGCGAAGAATTTACAAGCAGCCTATGGGGTTTTAAGGTTTCAAATGGAATGGTCACAAGCCAGGCTTTGCAAACACATCCAAAAATGAGGTCTGTAAAGTAGAAAATAAACAACAAAAACATAGGTGCCTTTTGAACTTTCTAGTAGGAATTGTGGGCAGTGGAGGATCTCCCCCATTGGCTGATCATTTTAAAAAAATAATCAGAGTCAAGTCTGTAAGTTGGAGGAAACAAGAACCCAGCACCGAAACCTATCCACCTTCTTAATAGAAGCTTTTCTGCATGGTTTCTTCTCTTTCCCATCAGAAAGAGAATAAATCATTATTGTAAGCCAAAGGTACATTGTCCTTCATTTATATTCCCCTTTAAGTGGTAGAATTGATACAAGGTAAGTTACTATGGACATAACAGAATAAAAATTCTCTTCGAAATAGTTCCATGACGCTTAAAGGAAAGAGCCTGCCATCCTCTGCTGGGATGTGTTCAAGTGTGTGCTCATAGCGATGTGTTCAAGTGTGTGCTCATAGCACACTGGCTTCCTGCGGGAAGGTGGCCTGCAGAAAGGCAGTTATCCACAGAGGGTGCAGGCTTCATTCACATGCTGCTCTTCACATCCACAAACGTCCCGGCCGTAAGAGCTGTTCTCTCCCACCACACGTGACCTATCAGCTTTCAAAGATAGATGTCAGAGACAAATCTAAGGATAGTTCAGGGTTCAAAGCCTCTTGAATGATGTCAGATAGAAGTACCATGCACTGCTTCTACAATAAGAAGTCTACCTTGTAATCAGTAAACCCAACCCACCTTTATCCCAGATGTTCTGCTGAGGGCCTTTCAGATAATTCCACTGTGTTTCTTGCTGGGCTATCTTACATGGAAGCCCCTCACCTGGGAAGCTTTATATCTGTGGTCAGGATGTGGCTTTTCTCTTTTGTTCTGAGTGACCTGGATGGTGCTCTGTGGCTACCTTTTCCTCCCATAGTACCAGCTTTTATGTTATAATTCCTGTTTCCAAGTTCTAAGACTGCTAATGCTGCATATTCTCATAGATGATTTATTAGTCTCTTTAGGAAGGTATATTTCTGCGAGGATCTTGTCATTTGCAAGACATATGGCAGAAGGGAGTTTTAGTTAAGGCATGGCGAACTAAATTACATCAGGTTTTGCTTTGGCGAGGACTCCAGATGGATGCCTTTATGATGAAGTGGGTCTCCTCCAGCCTTTTCTTTTACGAAGGTCTTCAACAGGTGTTTCCTCTGAGGCGTATCTGTTTTCTATAACATCAGAAGGCAAAAAGAAATGAATGAAGAATGAAGAAAGCTGTCTGTGACAGCTTGTATACATAGATCTTGCTTTTATTATGATAGGAAAGTGTATAGTGAATGATTTGCTATTCCGAGTCAACTTAAAATATGCTTGGGAGAAGAATCTCTTCCATTTGCCAAAGGGCATTTAATTTTCAGATTAAAGACTCTACATTCATTATGGGTGGGAATGGGGGTTGGGAGGGTCGAGGAGGAGAAGTGTGGGAAAGCTGAAGGAAGTGACTAGAAGGAAAGTAGTGGCACTGGTTTTAGACTTGAGTGCTGAGGGCCGTGTGTGGGAATCCACCTCCTTCAAGGGAACTCGGTACATTATTTCAGCATCTGAGGGAAGATGTCTAGGAAGCTACACATGGAGACAAAATAAGGTTCTATGAATGAGTAGTAACATAGTCATTTCTCCAAATTCTGATAAGCATCAAAACCAGACTTGGGCTCTAGCTGTGTTGCCTTTAACAACCTTGGCATAAAGCCATCACCATGGTTCTGTCTGGTACCATTAAGAGAATCAGTGTGGAGAAGCCTGGGGCGGGCAGGTGGAGGGTGTCAATGAGGAAAAAAGGGGGACATATGTAATACTTTCAACAATAAAGATAAATTGAGAGAGTGAGAGAGAATGCCTGTGTGGCTCTTAGGATTCTGGGTTGGGGGTCATGACTTAGGGATATTTAAACCACCAAAAGGTATTTTAATTCAAATGAACAAGGTAACTCATTCTGATCAAGCTGTCTTTGAGGCTTACATCACAGTATCTTCTGGCTAGGTAAATGACTAGATTCCACTAAATTTATAAGTAGGTCTTAAATGGAAGGGAAAATAAGGGTTGAGCCTAGGCGGTGGCTGGTGTCATTAGCAATTAGCCTCTCCACTTTTCCAAATCCTTTGGCAGTGTCCAATCCTCCCACTCCAGCTTTTCCATCTGGGTCTCCTCTCTGTCCAATCACTTTAAGTCTGACACCTCAATATCAGTTTACCTGAGTTATTTTGTCTGAAAGAAATATGACTTAAGATAGCAATTTAGAAACAAACTTGGTAAAAAGAGGGGAAAAAATGGCTTGTCCTTACATTGGAGTCTGAGACTTTGGGCCAAGTGTTGAATTATAAGCTATATTAATTGACAGGGAAAACCCCAAACCCTCAGTACAGAGAGCAATCAGTTGTATTGTTCCCAGGATGTACAGTAAAATCTCACAGGAGAATTCTGTTATAAGCAATTGATTACTAGGGCAGAACCTATAGCATAAGACAGTATTGTGTATCTCAAAAGTGGTTTCAAGAGATAATAAAATGTATCTTACCTAATAATAGACAAACATGCTAATTGACTGTACCTTTGTGACACCCACAGCCCATCAGGAGTGAGCAACCAACAAAGATGGCAGTTAATTTGCATATGCGGCCACTCTGGGCCTCTGAGCAGCATAGGAAAATAGAAAGGTAGCTCTGGACCAGAGCAAAAGCAGTGCCGGCAGCCAAGGAAAGGAAGGACCATTCTGGCACAAATCTTCATGCACCAGGCTTCTAGTTTTTAAATATAATGACATTAGTGGCCCAGTGCATGAAATTTGTGCACATTAAAAAGGGATTAATTAGAGGAAATAATTTAATATTGCTATTTGCCCTTTCTCTATAATAGAAGTGTCAGAGATGAAAGGAAATTAGTAAAATGTATATAAAAACTTTCCTCCTATCAGAGTCTGGGGCATGCCATGGAACCCAGAGTCAAGTCCCTGCCCACCCACATGCACCTCAAAATCACATGAGACTCAGACCTGGATGCCCCTCCCCCAATCGGGCTAGATCCAGACGTGGCCAGTCCCACCCTTGTCAAGCTCTGTCAGGAAGGGGCTGTAGCCTCAGGTCCCCTGGCCAGGTACCAGGATGGGGGCATGGCCTGAGGTCCCCCATCAAGCCCAGCCAGGCAGGAGGGAATAGCCTCAGATCCCCTGGCCAGGTGCTGGGGCAGGAGGCACAGCCTTAGGTACCTTGTCAAGCCCTGCCCGGTGGGGGATGTGGCCTGTTGTCCCCTGTCAAGCCCCACGGGGTGGAGGGAGGGTGTAGCCTCAGTTCCCTGCTGATTGCTCATTAAGTTCCTTAAGAGAACTTGGCATCAGCTGTGGGTGCAGCCATCAGAGTGATGGTCAATTAGCATAGTCCCTCTTTATTATATAGGATAAGTGAGTATATAAGTAACTGTAAAAGTTTGTGTGATGAAATAATTGTGTGAAATACTGTTTTTATACAAACTTTGAAGTATTTTATTTTTGTGAAGCTTTCCAGAACCTTCATATGTTAAAGCAGTGGTTAGCAAACTACAGCTCGCGAGCCGTTGTTTGCTGCTCTGTTGACTAATGAGTTTGCCGACCACTGACCTAGACTCTTGATTCCAATAATTACAGGCTGTTGTTGTTCCTTGTGATTAAGCCCCTATCCCAGTGGTTGACAAACTCATTTGTCAACAGAGCAGCAAATCACAGCTCGAGAGCCACAGTTTGCCGATCACTGTGCTAAAGTGTAGTGTGGACCTCAAAGAGGTAATACTTTTCAAAATTTATTGGACTACAGAAAACAGTTCTTTAGAGCTTCTCTGTTACTGATATTCCACACTGCCTGTATGCTAAGGAAGGAAAGACTTGGATATCATGAACCCCAATAATCTCAACCTCAGCATTATATTCAAATGCTAGCTTTATAATTTGTTAGCTCTTTGTCTTTTATCCATAATATAAAAGGTGTTATTTAAATTTTCTGGCAGAGACAGTAATGCTCTTAAAATATTTCAATTGCTTCCCACATTCCTCAGCCCCCTTATAGTTAGTAGGAGCCATGTTACTAGTTCTGGCCAATGAAATATGAGCAGCAATGATCTGTGCCACTCTGGCCCACAGCGTAAATACCTAGTCTTGATTCTCCAGCTCCTTTCTCTTCCCTTGACTTAATGGCTAAGAAGGATATATGTGCCAAGTGTGTAGCCTTAAGATGGTAGAGCCTCTGTCCCTTTAAGATGCTGAATGGTTGTGTGGAGAAGACACATCTGTTCACCTGAGTTATTATAGATAAGAAATACCTGTGTTGTAGATAAGAAGACACATCTGTTCACCTGAGTTGTTATAGATAAGAAATTTCTGCATACTATTCCTAGATTCTCTTGACTTTAATAGGTCCTTTTGAATACTAAATTTTCTGTGATTTTAAGAGTTTGTTTTATTCTCTAGCAAGTAAATATTCATTCCTTAGAATGTGAGTGAAATTTTTCAAAAGATTATCTAAACTTTTTGTTGATTGAATATTTTATATGATAAACATTGTGCCTAATGGCAGTCTGGGGTGACCACATGGAAGGCTTTGCCAAGATTTAGATCAAGATTAGAGCAGAGTCTAGTTAAATGCAGGTCAGTGATGGAAAGTTGTAAATAATGCAAAAATTTAATCAGAAAGTATGTTTCAATAGAGACCCATAAGAAAGACATCAAAAGGAGACATGAAGAAAACTGATGGAGAGAGATGCTACCCATGCCTTGATCTCACAGCCTTTAAAATTTTATATTCAAGTGCCCAAAACACCTCTTATGATTTCCCCTAAGCAATGGTATCATTGTGATACTACTAGAGGCCCAGTGCATGAAATTTGTGCCCAGGAGGGTGTCTTTCAGCCCGGCCTGCAGCCTCTCCAATCTGGGACGCCTTGAGGGATGTCCGACTGTCAGTTTAGGCCATTGGACATCTCTCTCACAATCTGGGACTGCTGGTTCCTAACCCCTCTGCCTGCCTGCCTGATCACCCCTAACCCCTCTGCCTGCCTGCCAGATAACCCCTAAGTACTGCCTGCCTGATTGCCCCTAACCACCTCTGCCTTACTGCCTGATCACCCCTAACTGCTCCCCTGCCAGCCTGATTCCCTCAACTGCCCTCCCCTGCTGGCATGATCGCCTCTAACCCTCTGCCAGCCTGATCACGCCCCTAACTGCTATCTCCTGGCAGCCTAATCACCCCTTACTGCCTCTGCCTCAGCCCCCACTACCATGGCAATGTCCAGAAGGAAGTTAGACATCTGGAAGATGGCCAATCAACCCTGTTTAGTTAGCATATTACCCTTTTAGTAGTATAGATAGATAATATAGGATAGAATTGCTTAAATGTGGGGTGGGGGGGAGCCTTTTTCAGCAGGAGGAGATGCTCTTGGCAGACAAAAAAACTAACCCCTATACCTGGGCTGAGAACCAGCCATATGCACTATACTGCCAAACTGGTTATTAAAAAATTTAACCACTTTCTTACACCTTAAACTAAATAGCTGTTGCCCTTAAAACTCCTCCTCAACACCCACCTTAGTTTCTGCCTTCGCAATTCACCCAGATTAGGTTCTGATTGGTTGGTTTCTATGCCAATCAGTGTCTCTGGGCCATGGCAGCTGCAGATTAGGCCCTGCCTCTCTCTGCAGGCCTCTCTCCAGCCTGATCTGCAGCTGCTCTGGCAGCAGTGAAGCCTGGACTGGAGATGTAATGACCTTGCTGCACCAGCCTCCCCTGCCCATCCCCTCTCTTATCACCCCAAGCCCCCACTGGCTGCCAGCTTTGCTTTGATAGGAGCCTATGGACCATGTGGGAGGGACCAACAGGCACTCCATGCACTTCCTGGTTACCGTTCATTTGGTTGTTTTGGTTACTAGGGCCATTGACCTTTTATTATGTAGATTGCTTAGGGAAAAATTTAAAGTAGAAATAACTACCTTCAAAGCATATATAAACTAAGGTAAAAGGACTTATGTGTCTGTTAAATATTGATAGATGCATACACACACACACACACACACACACACACACACACACACAAACACACACACACACAAACAAAATCCTTGTGACTTTTGCCAAGAGTGTATAGTAGATCTTGAGCTATGATATAGTCTGGACATTTCAGCTCCTGGTATCCTATCCTGGAGTGTCAGAGACCAGAGGTTATTCTTCACTTTCGGCTCAAGGTTCTAATTCATTTCACATCTTGGCTGTGTTTCACCAGAGCGCCATGTGGTCTAAGACTAACTCTCCATTCTTCTTATTTAGGAGTGTTCTCCTCGAAGAATCTGACTATCTTGATAGCAGTGGCATGTTTTACTGGTGCAAAGCAACCCATTTGGAAAAGGTGATTCTGGTAGGTGATCTTGCACCAAATCTCAAATAAAATAAAGTTTATCTTAGGGTAAATAACCCTTCCACTAGTTATAAGTACTTGCCTCTTCTCATTGTAAAATATGAATTTTGGAGGAAAAACACATACCTCCCCAGCCAGATGAATGGTTTATGGGGCAATAGATATGACATTTTACAAAGATTATGTGTATAAAACCCTGGGATTTAAAACAATTAGATTCTTCAGCTATTTTTTCTCCCCTTTAACAGTTTAGCTGAAACAGTTATTCAGAATAATGTTCTAAAACTTCACTGTTTTGCTAGTAAATCTAATTAATTTAAATGCACAAGGAAACCCCTTATTTACAAGAACTCTGTAGTCTTTCCTTTATAAAGTAACTAGAGGCCGATGCACAAAATTGTGTGCTTACGGCGAGGGGCGTGGGTAGTTCCCCTCAGCCCATGCTGCATCCTCTCACAGTCTGGGAGCCCTTGAGGGATGTCTGACTGATGGCTTATGGCTTAGGGCTGCCCCCCAATCACACCCTGCCAGGCCTAAGCAGTCAGTCGGACAGCCTTCGCCCTGCCACAGAGGCAGGAGAGGCTCCTGCCATCACTATTGTGCTCGCCAGCTGTGAGCCTGGCTTCTGGCTGAGCAGCGCTCCCCTGTGGGAGCACATTGACCACCAGCAGGCAGTCCCTACATTGAGCATTTGCCCCCTGGTGGTCAGTGCATATATAGCAACCAGTTGTTTCACTGGTCGATTTGCATATTAGCCTTTTATTCTATAGAATAAACATTTTCCTAATCTATTAGTTTTAAAGTTTGACTTTTCTATAGTACTTTTTCTTAAAGCTGGCTATATTTATATGTAACACATAAGCTAATTATGCATCTCCTAGATGCCTACCTCCTACAACTTGGATGAATCCTTATAGTTATTAGAATTCTGTCTCTGTCCTCTCAAGTTAATGCACTCTGCTCACTGAAATACCAGCAACTAAAATGTAAAAAGTCTTATACCCTAGTGCAGGCTCTGAAGCCTACTTTCTAGATCTCCATCCATTCTCACTTTTCAAAATTAGGAACTCAAGTATAATCTCAGTAGTTGGTAAATTTAATAAAAGGGATTTGCTTGCATGTTGTATGAAACCTATATAATATTTTCAACTATGACTAATTGACAATGATGCATTTTTTCCTTTCCAAAAGTAGTTCAGTTTGCTTTTTTTTTCTGTTACACACTCCTTGTGCCAGTGTCCTCACACAATATTTCTCAATTATTATTAAAGCATGATGAATCATTTGATCAGAAGCACAAAATTGTTAGAGCTGTCATATGAGCAAGAAGATTATTAGGGTTACTAAAACTCGCTATTTTAACAATTATTTCTTATTCTAAACTCAGCAAAACAAACACCTTTGAACAGGCAGTCAAAAATGTTTTCAGTGGGAGGGAAATTTTTGGAAAGGTTGGGAAGTTGCTTGCAGATAGAGGCATCCAAGAGACTGAGAAATGGAAATAAAAAAAATGTTTTATTAGAACATAATTATGAAGCATGCAAACAGGTTTCTATGATAGCTATCTTCTTTATGACACTTGGTATGGAATATATGTCAGGATATCAACTTGAGTCTTTGATAAGTATAGACGGGCTTCTAGAATAAGAAATTGTAAGGGTTTTGAAACTTGTGACCCTATAACAGAAATGTCCAGATTAAAAAATTCAGGGAGTTTTGGAGCTAGGTTTAGTTTACAGAAGGGTCAAGTGGAAGTGGTTGCTTTAAGTTACTTTGCACAGTGCATCCTTTCCTTCCCTCAAAAGCCGCCAACTTTCTTAACCAGAAGACCATTTTGTGCCACAGTTTCTTGGGGAAATTGCCTCTATAGCTGTGACCATTAATGCACTCTGACATGTATCTTGTTTCTAATTGCTTAGTTTGACTTAGAAGAGCAATGGTTGGACTATAGACATGTTGCATTAAATACTATTAGAGGCTTCATTATTCAAGTTAAAACTAATTGGTTTTGCTAGAGACTATTATTTAATAGATTTGGTTAAGATTGATATCATTCTTTAGGAAGGCTTTCCAGACCAGTAGCTTGATTTCTCCTCAAAGGAGGATTGTTTTTGGAGAGTATGTCTTACTATATGCTAATTTGACAGATTTTAATTGTTGAGATATCAGATGTTACTTATTTATTCTGTTATATTTCATCAGCCTCTGTTTCATAGAAGCTTGTCATTTAACCCAGCTATGGACTGGCATGAGGGAAAATGGTATAGCTATTTGAAATACTCTGAATCTTCAAGTGCTCAGGCATGTAAAACACACTAATGCATGACATGCTTTTAAATACATTTAACTTGTTGTCCACCATCTTCCAAAAGTCCTCTGAAAATCTAGGATTCTCTATGATTCACATTTGATCAATAATTATTGAACAACAGTTTTAATGGGTAGAACACTGTATTTTCAACATATAATTTAGTTTCCACATCAGGATTAACTTCTATTTATTTTTAAAACACTTAAACTTAAAGTCAGAAAATTAAGTACTTTGTTCCTACTCATACCACTAATGGCAAAACCAAAATACCAAACCAGATCCAGGGCATGCTCAACTTCATCCCACCTCCATTAGAGAAGACAGTGACTCATTTCCTGAAAGAAATCATAGAAAAGCTTGAAATAAATTTTCTTCAGGAATATAATTTCTTTTTAAAAAAGTTACACTTATTACTTTTTAAAGCCCCTATGGCTGTAAGGAAACTCTTATCTAAGTCTTCATCATGCATATTACTTTATTTTCAAATGAGAGCTATAGCAGAGATATTAATAGCTGGCAATACCAATAAGGATATGCAACATATTCAAAGGTTTGGGATCAGATAGAATTTTTATAGCTTCTAATTTCTCTTGTGCACTTTCCATGAGTAATCTTCGCAACTCTGCAAAGAATCTATTGAATCAGCTCAATTTTTATAAAAACATGATAAATCATTTCATCAGAAGCACAAGATTGTCAGAGCTGTCACATCAACTAGAGATTATTAGAGTTGCTAAAACCCACCATGTTAGCAATAGTCTTATTCTAATCTAAAAAAAAATGGTTATTACATTTATTTATTTTTTTATTATTTTTTACAAATCTTTATTGTTCAGATTATTACAATTGTTCCTCTTTTTTTCTCCCCATAGCTCCCCTCCACCAGGCTCCCACCCCACACTCTGCCCTTACCTCCCCATGATTGTCCTCATCCATAGGTGTATGATTTTTGTCTAGTCTCTCCCTGTACCCCCCTCACCCCTTTCCCCCAAGTATTGTCAGTCCACTTTCTTTCTATGCCCTTTATTCTATTATATTCACCTGTTTATTCTGTTCATCAGATTTTTAATTCACTTGATTTTTAGATTCACTTGTTGATAGATATGTATTTATTGTTCATAATTTTTATCTTTACCTTTTTCTTCTTCTTCCTCTTCTTAAAGAATACCTTTGAGCATTTCTTATAATACTGGTTTGGTGTTGATGAACTCCTTTAGCTTTTTCTTATCTGTGAAGCTCTTTATCTGCCCTTCAATTCTGAATGATAGCTTTGCTAAGTGGAGTAATCTTGGTTGGAGGTTGTTGCTATTGGTCACTTTGAATATTTCTTGCCACTCCCATCTGGCCTGCATACTTTCTGTTGATAAATCAGCTGACAATCATATGGTTGCTCCCTTTTAAGTAATTAACTGAATTTCTGTTGCTGCTTTTAATATTCTCTCTTCGTCCTTTGCCCTTTTTTACTTTTTATTAATGTATTACATGTATACATATCTTCCCATTTCCACCCCCCCTCGCAGGTATACCCTAAAACCCCAGTGTCTTGTGTTTATTGGTTATACTTTTATATGCATGCATACATGTCCTTTGGTTGATCTCTTATTTACCCCACCTCTCCTTAACCTTCCTGCTGTAATTTGACAGTCTGTTTGATGCTTTACTGCCTCTGTATCTTTTTGTTCATCAGTTTATAATGTTCTTTATTATCCACAAATGAGTGAGATCATGTGATGTTTATCCTTCATTGACTAGCTTATTTCACTTAGCATAATGCTTTCCATTTCCATCCAGGTTGCTGCAAATGGTAAGAATTCCTTCTTTTTTATTGCAGCATAGAATTCCGATGTGTAGATATATCATAGTTTTCTGATCCACTCATCTGCTGACGGACACCTAGGCTGTTTCCAAATTGTAGCTACTGTAAATTGTGCTGCTATGAACATAGGAGTGCATAAATCCTTTCTGATTGGTGTTTCTAGTTTCTTAGGATGTATTCCTAAGAGTGGGATTGCTGGGTCAAATGGAAATTCCATTTTTAGTTTTTTGAGGAAACTCCATACTGTTCTCCACAGCGGCTGTACCAGTCTGCACTCTCACCAGCAGTGCACTAGGTTTCCTTTTCCTCTGCATCCTTGTCAACACTTGTCCTTTGTTAATTTGTTGATGATTGCCATTCTGACAGGTGTGAGATGGTATTGCATTGTCATTTTGATTTGTTTCTTGTTTTTGTTTTGTTTTGTTTTGTTTTGTTTTTTTGTTTTTTTTTTGCAGTAGGCTTGTAGAGCTATGAACTTCCCTCTCAAGACTGTTTTCACTGTGTCCCATAAATTTTGTATTGTTGTGTTGTCATTGTCATTTGTTGCCATGATGTTTTTTATTTCTTCCTTGATCTCTCTGGTTACCCTGTCATTGTTAAATAGTGTGCTGTTTAGTCTCCATGTGTTTGATTTATTTGTAGTGTTTTTATTTTAGTTGATTTCCAATTTTATACCACTGTGATCTGAGAAAATGCTTGATATGATTTCTATCTTTTTGAATTTGAAGAGACTTTGCCTGTGAGCCAAAATATGGTCTATCTTTGAAAATGACCCATGTGCCCTTGAGAAGAATGTATATTCTTTGGCATTCTGAAGATGTCAATTACTTCCATCTTGTCTAGTGAGTCATTTAGGATTGATGTTTCTTTGCTGATTTTTTGTTTAGAGGATTTGTCCAGTGGTGATAATGGGGTATTAAAGTCTCCTACTATGATTGTATTGCTGTCAACCTCTCTTTTGATATCTTCATGTATCTAGGTGCTCCTGTATTGGGTGCGTATATATTTACCAGAGTTATTTCATCTTGTTGGATTGCTCCCTTTACTATTATGAAGTGGCCTTCCTTATCTCTTGTTATGTCCTTCACTTTGAGATCTGATTTGTCAGATATAAGTATTACAACCCCAGCTTTTTTTCATTTCCATTTGCCTGAAAAACTGTCTTCCATCCCTTCACCCTCAATCTGTGTGCATCTCTTTTCCTGAGGTGGGATTCTTGTAGACACAGATATATGGGTCATGTTTTCTTATCCAATCTGTTACCCTATGTCTTTTGATTGGAGCATTTAATCCATTTACATTTAAAGTTATTATTGATAGGTACTTATCTGTTGCCATTTCTATTCTTTACCCCTGTGTTCCCTATTTGCTTCCTATTTCTTTTTTTACAGCAGACCCTTTAACATTCCTTGCATTGCTGGTTTGGTGGTAATATATTCCCTTAGTCTTTTTTTGTCTGTGAAGATCCTGATTTCACCTTCAATTTTGATTGAAAGCCTTGCAGGGTACAGTATTCTTGGTTTCAGCCCCTTCCTTTGCATGACTTTGTATATTTCATTCCATTCCCTTTTGGCCTGTTGAGTTTCTGTTGAGAAATCTGTTGCGAGGCTGATGGGGGTTCCTTTGTAGGTAACTTTCTGTCTTTCCCTGGCTACTTTTAAGATTCTTATTTTGTTGTTGGTATTTGCCAATTTAATTATAATGTGCCTTGGTATCGGTTTTTTGGGGTTCATTTTGCTTGGGACTCTGTGAGCTTCTTGGATTTCTGTGGGGTTTTTTCCTTCCTATATCAGGGAAATTTTCTTTCATTATTTCTTCAAACAGGTTTTCTATTCCTTGCTCAATTTCCACTCTTTGTGGAACCCCAATTATGTGGATGTTGTTTTGTTTTATGTTATCCCAAAGTTCCCGTAGGCTCTCCTCTTGCTTTTTAAATTTTTGTTCTAGAAGCTGGTGTATGTGGGTATTTTTTCCTACCTTGTCTTCTAGCTCACTGACGTGGTCCTCTGCTTCTTTTAGTCTACTTTTGATGCTTTCTATTGAGTTCTTTACAGAAGTGATGTCATTTTTCATTTCTTCTTGATTCTTTATAATTTCCTCTTGGTTCTTACTCATATTGTCAAATTTGTCTTCCATTCTTTTCAGCCACCTTATCACCATTTCTCTGAACTCTTTCTCTGGAAGATTGTTTGCTTCTATTTCGTTTACTTCCTTTTCTGGTGATGCCTGCTTTTCTTTCATATGTGGGCTGTTTCTTTGTCTGCCTATGGTCTTCTCCGGGTGTCTGGTTATGTAGTTCTCTCTCCTGTGTTGATTTTGAGGCACAAAATACAACACGAACAGGTACAAGACACAAGGCACTGAACAGAAATGTATTCGTGATGTTAATAACCACAAATAAGGTGATCACCAGTGAAAGACAAATTAGGGGTAAGTCGAAAAAGAATAAGAGAGAAAGGAGAAAAAAAGAAAAGAAAGAAGTGCCAAAATGAATTT
>PVJN01034504.1:0-22722 GCA_004026805.1 Lasiurus borealis | reverse complement strand
GCAGGGCCCTGGCGACATCCAGCAGGTTGACGAAGGTGTAGAAGGCGTCTTCCAGCTGCTGCAGCTTCTGCTTCCGGACACTCACCCGGTGGGCCTCCTCCTGCTTCTGCTCCAGGCTGGCGAAGGGCTCCAGCGGGCTCCGGGGGGAGCACTCGGGCCCCCCGTTCTCCTGAGCGGCCCCCGCCGCCAGGCTCCCCTCCGCTTTCCTGTGGGAGCTGTGCTTCGGGCAGTAGGACTTGAACTTGACCTCATCGTTCTCCGCCAGGATGGTCTTCATCTCCAGGCCCCGGTCGAAAGCGCAGGTCACGTGGAAGGCTGTGCGGCAGTTCTTCACGGAGCACTGGTGAGGACAAGAAGGAAGACGGTTACGCCGGACAGTGGCCGGAGCCCCTCGGTGCCGGGCGCCCAGCACACACACAGCAGAGCTGCGCCCAGTGTGGCCATGACAAAGCCTCCGGAGTGAGCCCTGGCACACGGACCCCGTGGTGTTTGAAACAAGGGAAGGTGTGAGAGTTCAGGAAACTTCAGAGGGAAGGTTCGAGAACCAACCCTAACTCCCAGACGAGCCGCCGTGGCCCTTGGTCTGGGACAGACGGTCTACAAGAGGCCGCGCGGCCTGCGTGGGGCCGGCACTCACGCCACACGCCAAAGAACGTGTGCTCACCTAGCAGCGTGCACGCGGGAGCACCAATGTGCGTTTTCTTTGGATCGGAGTTCTCCAGTGTTTCTACAAAAGGCCGGGATGACAGGAATCTCCTCGGGAGGAGTGACATGTAGTCGGAGGTTTTCCGGGAATCTGAATGCTCGCTGTCACTCCCGGCCGGCGGAGCCCAGCACAAGAGGGACATTCCCTCCTCCACGCCTGCCACTCAGGATGAGGCAGGTGAATACCAACTCCCATAGAGAAAAAAGAGCAGGAGGCCAGGAGAGCCCAGCCCAGGGAGGTTGGGACGAGTGTCCACACCCATGAGGGTCCCTCGCCCGATGGTCCCGGGGCCGCAGAAGTGGCATTAGACCCCCATGTGCCCTGCCTGGTGGTGCAGGCTGCTCCCCACGGCCCCTTGGACTGGCTATGGTGGCAGAGAACCACGAGGGGCCTGACACCCCCACATCCGGGGGTCAGGAGGCCGCTTGGAGGCCTGGCATCATGACTGTGCCTCCCTCCCAGAGAAGCCTCCTGCTCACCCCAGCATCAGGGCTACAACCTGCAGCTTAAAGGACTGGTGATGTGGCAGGAGGACAGCCATTAAGGTCTCCCATCTGATCTCCCTGGGTGAACACCTGGAAGAGGCTTCCGGTGATGACTGGAGCCAGTCCCTTAAAAGCAACTGTGCCGTGTGAGGTCACGCGACCTGGGCTCGCCAGGGCTGAGGGAGGCAGAGCCCAGTGCCCCGGGGCCAGCTGAAAGCTTCATTACACTCATTCAGCAGCCGAAACCCAGGACCACGGAGGGCAGAGGATGGAGTTGGGGCTCCTCCCCCATCACTGCAGTGTGTAACAGGTCATAACACACTGCCACTCAGGATTTCTCCCGTTACTATACCCACAAACACGGAAAATCCAGCTCCCTCCACCATTCGCTCCTTACCGACACTTAACACACCAAGTAAGAGAAATCTGTGCTTTTACCTATAAATAACCGCAGTCCCCGGGAACGTGTGAAATCGGCAGGACACACACACACACACACACGCGCGCGCACCTGGCCACCACGGTCAGCATGGAGGAGGGCTCCTCCCTTTCGAGCACAGCACAGCCCAGGGGGCGGGAAGGGGCGCGGATGCCGGAGACACGGTCTGGGTTTGGCTTACACTACACTTAACCCAGGCACCGGCCGCCAGGAGGAAGGCACTGCAGCGGAGTATTTACACAGGACTTTGTAAAGACGCCAAACAGCCTTCCTTTGGGTTTTCCGATTCAGGTTGACTCAGCAAACAGATGTTACAGAACCATAAACCACAGCCCTCACAGCTGCAAACATTCCAGGGAGGAATTCTTTAATAACATCAGCCCATTCTGTGCAGATAGGGAAAAATCACCGGCCTTGCTTGGCCTCGTCTCTTTCAAATTAATGTCCTGGGAAAAGAGGTCAATGGCCACAAAAATCATCTGATTCTCTCTCTTCGAAAGAGAAACAGAGACCCTTTTCGCCCACCTCCTGTGAGGACCAGCATGGGTGGCTGGGAGGGCGTAGACACGGCCTCACGGGGACTCATAGCAGGTAACTGGGAAGGAAAGGATTTCCATCTTCCTGGGTTTGAAAAGCTTGTTCCTGCAAGTGTTCACACACACACACACACACAC
Source organism: Lasiurus borealis (assembly GCA_004026805.1). NCBI lineage: Eukaryota > Metazoa > Chordata > Mammalia > Chiroptera > Vespertilionidae > Lasiurus > Lasiurus borealis. The sequence continues at coordinate 20,418 of PVJN01034504.1, read as the reverse complement.
ACACACACACACACATCCCCTAATGCGTTGTTGTTTTTTTATTCGAGGCTCTTGCCCTGTGTTAGTTTTAAGCAAATTCTATTCGAATACAAAACTCTGCACTGCTTTCAAGGTCTGCAGCCCCATCCCACTGCTGCCTCTGCCTCACTCTCTGAATATTTCTATCCCATCTGGATTCTCAGACACCAGCATATAATGAGAAATGTTTAAAAACCACCAGTCGGCGGGTACCGTAACAAAAGAAATATTTATCAGCCATATACAAGTCGGTTTTGCCAAATGAGGTCATTTTCTTAAAACCCATGACTGGCAGCTGGACCGAGCTCCTGCAGGATGCGCCTGCTCAGAGTGTGACGGGGACCGAGGGCGAGGCCCAGGAGGAGCCCTGGCCCTGAGCTGGCACGGGGCCTTCCGGGCCACCATCAGCAACATGCGGCGTTTGCAGACGTGGGGACAGCACTGCAGACCTCGAGTCATGACTGTCTGGAGATGCCAATAACCTAAGGCCCAGAAGTTAACTTCAAATAGTCTTAGACAACATGAAAAGGGATAACATGCCTGTATATTCTCTCCTCAACTCTATCTACCTGAAGGTTTTCTACACGTGTCTGTGTGCGGACGAAGAAGCAGGCAAGGTTTACATAAAAGCTACAGTGCGCGCACACGGTGCCACAGAGAACCAGACAGCCAGGCTGTGTGCGGTGCAGTCCCTCATGGTGTCCCGCAGCCAGTGATGCCAGGCTGCTGCCATGTCTCACTCGTGACATGACCCCTGCACACCTGGAAAACCAGGAGTGTCAGGGAAGCTGGAGGCGGGTCACCTGCTCAGCCCGCAAACAGGTAAGCGGGTGGCCAACCCTCCAGTGCAAACACTGGCTCTTCCCCGGAGGCGTCTGCCAGGCTGGGCGCAGGGAGGGTGCCAGCAGACAAACTGACCGTCCTCGAAGCTCAGGCGGAGCCCAAGTGGCCCCGTGACGGCCAAACTGGCGTTCTGCTTACAGAGAACACAATCTGCCCACCACACAGGAGCAGACCGTGCTGGAGCCAGTCCTAGCCTCTCCATGAAAGCGTGAGACCCCCACCCTGCTTCCTGAATTAAACCTCCAATCTCCAGAGTTCAGAGATACACACACACACACACCCCCACCCTGCATCCCATCCTGCTCCCTGCAACACAGGGAAGGAAAAGAAGCCAGTGGGGCTAGGCCATACCTGTATGGAGGCCCCAAACTTCTCGTTGCAGAGGCTGCACACCAGCGCCCACCGACTGCTGGGGATGTGAGACACCTTCGTGATGGGCTCCATCTTCTCGGGGCTGCCAATGCTCACCTAGGGCCCAAGAAACAGCGAGAGTGTGCCGAGGCCGTCAGACAGACCAAGGCCGAACGGGGGTGGCAGACACTGAAAGATGTGCTACTTCCCGGGGCCCACCACCACCAGACAGGGGCAAGGGGCACTCGACCTCCTAGGAGGGGCACACCCCCAACTTGAATGTTATCAGGACAGCTCAGGGGACAGTTCGGGGACAGGACAGCCCAGAGCCCAGGGTCCATTCCCTCCACCCTGAGTATCTGGGAGCCATGGGACTCAGACGTGCCTGTTCCCAGAACACTCAGATAACCAAGCGTGCACGTCTCCGCTGAGCCTGGCAGGCGCCCACCGCAGCTCGGCCCACCTGAAGCAGCCAGAGCTGAAGGTGGAGCACGTCTCCAAAGACCGACTTCAGTGTCTGTCTCACTGAAGAAAACCATCCTCTTCAAACTGGAAAGGTTACTACACAGTGGAAAACTACCAAGACACACAGCTCTCCTTGGCACGGGGCCTGGGTCACTGAACCGGATCCCCGTTAATAGCAAACCACGAGGCCCGGCGCTACCGGGACCTTGAGGCATGAAGCCGCAACCCCAACCGTCCCTAGATAATTTTCCTCAGGAGGAAAACGCACCACGAATCACACACCAAAAAACGCTGAAATTTGAATCGAAAATGATATTCTCCACAGTGAACCATGCAAATTAAATTAGTTAAGGTCTGGGACTGGAAATAAATTACGCCAGACCTGAAATTAAAAAGGTTGAGGCTAAGGGAGAATTCCAATAAAAAGCACAGAAATATGACCCAGGGCAGCGGCTCCTAACCATGGTGGTGTCCAGCGGACCGTCGCCAGGCGCAGTCCTGGGGGAAGGGCTCGGCACCCGGGCCACAGCCCAGAAGCCGCAGGTCTGCTCCTGGGGCCCGTGTGTCCCGGTGGGAGGATTAGCTGTGATGGACAACTGAATCGAAGCCTGAACACCAGCCGACGCACTGCTGCCTCGGTTAAGAGATTCAGGTGGGTCGGGGGGAATGGGTAGCACTTAAAAGGTGTCCTTTTCCTCATCTGCTACAACGTGGCCTATTTGTGACTGCCCCCCCTCCCCCACCTCCACCCCAGCTAAAAGCTAGAACCTCCTGGAAGACCACACACCCACCTCGGGGATCCACAGAGCACAGCTGACGTGGACCCACTTGGTCCCGCTGCGGGTGGGCTTCATGGCTCCGCCTTTCTTGGGGCACAGCAAGCACTTGGGCTGCACCCCCAGGGCACACGTCCGGCACAGCCAGCTGCCCTCGGGGACCTTCAGGATTCCATAGCAGGCCTATAAGGCCAGCGCCCCCGAGGAAAAGAGAAAAGAGACAGAAAAGGATTCATTTTTCCCATTATGCCTATGACTCTTAAAACACCCAGAAGGTTTTAAACAGGACCCTCTCCCATCAGGTAAAAGCCGGGCGGCCTCACCCGGCAGCCGGGAGGTGCTTGATGTCTGTGGGTACAATATGACTTGCTCACCACCAGGTGATTCATTCTGAACACTCCCCGAGGACAGACAAGGTTTGTGAAGAGTCCGCTCTGCTGTGTGGCTAGGGATATCATGGGCCACCCAATTCTCAACAAGAAACCGCAGATCCTCAAGGCAAAGTTTAAAGAGGGGAAGCTTTCCCCAGCTTCCCGGTGTGGGGGGGACTCAAAGTGAGAAAACAACACAAGGCAACCGAGAGCCTCCCAAAGCTACAGAACATGCTAGCAAGGAAGCACCAGCTAAGGAGCATCCTCGTTCCCCGGCTCACACGCTACCCACGGAGCCCAACACTCTGCCAAGTGAACCCGCAGGCCCACAAAGGTGCGACTTTCTAGACCGAGAGGATCTTTTTAATCGACACTTAGAGCAAAACCTGTTGTGCACAAGAAAGCCAATCGCAGAAATCAATTCGCTTGTTTACAAGCGAAGTAGCTACGACGGCTCAAAGCACGAAAAGGCAGTGTTAAATAAGTGAGGAGACAGAACCATGATGGTAGCAGGTTCAGAGGCTTCTAAACACCCACTGCAAGCCGCTGTCCTCAGATGAACTGGGAGTCAGGAAGTCGGGAGACAGTCACCGGCTCCAGCCCTCCAGACAGGAAAGCAGCCCAGTGCCGTCTGAGAGTGCAGGACGCAGAAAGGAAACCGCAGGGATGAGAGCGGGAGGAGCGAGCAGCCAGACAGAGCTCAGGGCGCGATGTCAGCGCCATGAATGAGCCACTGTCAACACACGCTGACGGGAAACAACTTTAAATAGAGCAAAAGGACACTAGTAAGGTTTCCAACACCCAACGGTTTCTATCAGGCCTTCTAGAGAAAGTCACATTTGAAAAGATAATTTTTTTTTTTTTTACCAGAAAAGCAAGTCTAAACAAAACGAAAGATTAAATAAAATATGCCTTTAAGTCAAGCCCTGAAGAACGCCTCCAAGGAAAAATGAACCACAAGGAAAAGCTAAGGAGAGACACAATGTGGTTTTATGGCAGAGGAGGAACAAAGACCAGGCGGAGGGGTGTGGCTGAGGCCCGGACACCCCAACTTCCAGCTCCAATGGCCACTAACCCACAGGGGCCCTGAGCAGCGCCCCTGACATCAGTCACTTATCTATGGGTCCGTGTGCTTACGTGTGTAATATGTAGTGAATAAGTAATTTCATTAAGTAAAACGGGGTTTGAGAGCTCCCAAGCAGAACCTCTTTTTCCAAACAGACTGTTTCTCAGGGGCAAAATAAGTAAAATAGGGAAAAAAAAACTCTGAAAAGTCATCCAAGTTAACAGCGCCAGCAACAAAAAACAACTATGGTAGCCAGGGTGCTCCCGGTCTCGTCACCACGAAACCCCACAAGGAGTCTCGATCATCCCAAGGAAGCTTCCTCAACGACTGGAAAACCAGGCTGTGAGCGGGGTTCCAGTGACCGCAGGGAGAGACTGGGTGTCGCTCTCAGGAGGAGCAGGACAGGACCTCGGCAAAAGAGATCTCCAGGCAGCGGGGAGGCCGAGAGGCAGCACGTCGTACCGAAAAAGATAATCCCAGAAAGTCCCAGAGCAAACCTGACTTCTCCCAAGAAGGTCGCCGAGCAATCTCCACCGTTGTCTAAGGTAGTTGACCTCGGCATTAACAGGTAAAGTCAAAGAAAGGACCTCAGGGTAGTCTTTCAAATCCTAACCGTGTACGGGAAGGTGCGTCCCCACAGAAATCCGAGTCACTTCATGACTGCATTAAAAGTAAGAGAGCTAAGAAAGACTGAGATGGTCCCAGTGTCCACCCTTTACTGACGCCTATGGATTACTTTTCACAGAAGGCAGCAAGCAACCACCAAACCCTACTGGAATCCATCAGGGAGGACAGGAAATCAATTTCCAGGAAAGGGAACTCCTTCCTCTTTTAACAGCTCAGTTTACACACTAACACATTTGCAAGTGTGACGGGTTAAACTGTATCCCAAAAAGAGATGTCAGAGTCTTAGCCCAGTACCTCAGAGTGCAGCCTTATTTGGAAACGGGGGCACTGCAGATGGGGTCAGTTAAGATGAGGTCACACTGGGGGAGGGTGGGCCTTGAATTCCGTAGGACAGGGAGCCCTATCAGAAGATGTCAAGTGTGAAGACACCCACGGGAAGACACCAAATGGCAGAGGCAGAGACACATGTGCAACTGCAAGTCCAGGAGCACCAACAAGGGCCAGCAAACCACAGGACACTGGGAGAGCGAGAGAGGCGGGGAAGGATCCTCGGAGGATGGATCCTGCATGCACCTTGCTTTCAGACTTCTAGTTTCCAAAACAGCAAGACAAGCTTCTGTATTTAAGCCACGCAGTTTGTGGCACTTTGTTATGACAGTCCGAGGGAACCGATCCAGCTAACTATCCACCTTTTCAAGGTTTTTCCGTGTTCTTCCTACCTGACCGCAGCTGCTGGCGCCAGGCAGAGGGGCACGTATATTCTTTTTAAGTGAACCTGACTTCCAGGGACAGGAGGACTAAGACCATGTAAAGGAGAGAGTCTCACAAAGGAGCCTATGCTTCTGGTTGTAAAAGTATCAAGAAAGACCTCCAACACGAAGAACCGCTTAGGGACAGCGAGATGTCGGGACCCATTTCTTAACTCCCTCGGGGTAGCAAGAGGACGGCCCGGTCTGGAGGCAGGCTCTGCCTCTCTGGGTGCCCTGGTGGCAGACGGGTTCAGGCCCGGTGTTTCTGTCTGGGTCTCGCTGCCCACATACCTGGTGCACGCAGATGTTGCATTTGTCACAGAACACCATCTCGTTGCCGTCCTCACCGTCCGGCGACTGGCAGACGTCACAGACAACGTCCTCGTCGTACTCGATGCCCAGGCCCTCTTCCGTCTCGATGGCGTGGTTCATGTTGTCAGAGCAGCGCTGCTCAAACTCCTCCAGGACCCTCTCCATGGTGCCCTCGTCCAGCTCCGGCATGCCTGGGGGCGCAGAGCCCGCCTCAGTGATCCCCAGCCAAGGGCATCACCAGGCATCCATGTGTTTACATGTGTAATGTGCAGTGAATAAGTAATATCATAAGTAAAATCCATCCTGAGCGCCCCACACATTTTCTATCGCATGCCCTCAGACCCTTCCACGGGAGATGCTGTGTTGTAAGTAGAAACCACAAGATAAACCCCCAAAGGGATTGAGGATGTTCAGTGCACTGTCAATGATCATTTCATTACAATGTTATATGTAAACAATCATGGGAGTGGCTTCGAAGCCCTGACCTGACCCCGTGTTGTGGCTTGGATGTTTGTTTGAAAACTTTCCTTACTACCTGTGACGGTGCCCTGACAACAGATTGCCCTGTGAGTGCTGGATGCTCTTACCCGGCTCATCCCTCCTCATCCTCTGAACTGACTACACTGAAAGGCCCAGTTAATCAGACACATAAGAGGCCCAAACACAAGGACTGTTGGAAGCCTAGGAGGCAGCTCCTCGTGAATTAAATAAACTGCATTCTTAGACAAGAAGGATCAAAAATACATCCCCAGTAGTTCTTGTGGTTATAGTCAGTGGTGGGATGAGCTATTTTCTTCCAGTCGTGGATATAGTCCAAATTGCCTACAATGAAAACACTCATGCAGATAGAGAGAAAAAAAAAAAAAAGGCTGCAAATACTATTTGGACAGAAAATCGAAGTGGCAAGAAACAACAGAAATGTCCTTAGAGCCAACAATGACTTCTGTGCACTATCACAAGTTTAAAACCATCAGATTAACACTTCTTGGGTTTTTACGAAAATCTGAGAACCACCACAATAGAGCTGATGGTGTGATAAGCCCTAAACGCTTATTCAAAAAAAGCAGCTACCATCACTAACCCTATTTAACTATCAGACAGTCTCTGCGTGGCCAGGCACTCCTAGTGTGTAGTTCTAAAAACACCACTGGTTTTGAAAATACAGTCCTATGCCCTGTCGTTAATTCTCACCATTAAAAAGACCAATAAAAACATGTGTTCAGTTTATGGTACACAGCTGCCTATGTACTGGGCACTTCCTTCCGACTGAGGAGTCAGCCCAGGACTCACCACTAAACCACCTCAAAGGCACCAGTGGCTCTGGCTGCACCCTGCGCCTAACACAGGCCACCTGGTCAGTCAAGCAGACTTGGGTCTCTACAAAACTACTCTAAAGCAGACGTAGAAGGATGAAGCTGAAACAGCCTTCACCTCCAAGAGAGCTGGGAGAAGACTGTGAAGTCTAGTCTGAACTCGGTGCAAACATCCTCCCGGTGTTTTGCACCAAGCTCAGACTAGACTTCACAGACTTACTCATCGGGACACTTCAAGAGACCCTCAGCAACCAGGAGTGCAGAGGGGACACCGCATGCCACCCGGTCTCCATCCTGGACCTGGAGGTGCAGTGAGTGTGGCACAGAAGCTCTGCCCTCACACAGAAAAGAGCAAACTCAAGGAACAGAGATGGCTGGGCGAGGCTGGGGAGCTGGGCTCGGGGAGGAGAGGGCGGGACTTCGGAGAGGACAGATCCCTGGGGAAAGAGGCAGGCACCCCAGCTTAGCAGCAGGACCTGGTGAGGAGGCATGGCTGCTCTGCGGGGTCTGGAAGGGAGCTGGGCTGGAGAGCTAGAATGGATTCAGTGCTGGAGCAGGCTCAGCTGCAGCGGGGCGGAGATCTGAACTGATCTGGGAAAGGAGTGGCGGGCCCTCTGTGGTCCAGGGACAGTCACTTTGTTTCTCTGGCTTTCGTGCCCGTGAGGTAAAGATCAGAGCAGGGCGGGATGCCTGCTTCCATGGCCAGGGGGAAGGTCCCTCACGGGCCCGGTCCCTGAGTCCATCTCAACGGGCAGCGCTCATTACAAACAATCGCACGGGCCTCACCCATCTCCTTGAACTCCTCGTTGGTCAGCTCCAGCCACGCGGCATCCATGTCATTGAGGTCGTACCGGCACACGCCATCGGCCAGCGCACGGATGTCCACGTAGCCCAGCTCCGGGGGTTCGGAGCCTGAAGCGACGATGTATTTCTTGGGCCTGATGAACATGAGGGACTTCTCTTCCGACACGACCCTAGTTAACAGCAAACACGAGGCAGACGCGTCATCCTTTCTGCCACAGACCAGGCAGGCTGTGCAAAGGCCCCAGGGGAGTCTCCACCGCCACCCAAACCAGGTCATCGCCAGGCTAACAACAGGCTTCAAGTCCTGCCGCCACTGCCAATAAATCTAAAGCGTCCTTCACGCACCCAAAGGGAAAGACATCCAAGTGCAAACCCTGCAGAAGTCTTCAAAACCAGCTCCTTCCACTCAGCTTTCCTGACACCCCGTCCCCACCACCACCGATAGCGGCAGGTACTGTGGCCGCTTAGGTGCCCAGCGTTGCCCATTCAATCCCTTTCCTCCAACCAGAACCACCCCGCCCACTGGGTTCTAGAGAACATCGAGGAGCAAGAGCAGCCACCGCTGATGCTGGGGAACCAAGGGAAGCCCTCTGTCTGACCTTAAAAATAAACCAGACCTCAGCCATTCCTCAGAACCAGAGTGAGCCCAGCCAGGAACTCTCCTAACATCCCAGGACAAGAGCCACGCTCCCTCTCCTCCTTACCACCCTACCCTCTGCCTCCACCTAACACCTGAAGCAGTCGAATCTACCATGCCCGCCGAAGGCTCTGATAGCAAGTGAGATTATCAGACCACCCGACTGGGAGCCCACACAGCCCTCCACATCTCTGTTCACCAGGTGGCGTGAACATCAAGTTGTCCAAAGACCGTGTCCAAGTTTCGTCATCACCTTCATCATTACAAAAGTGATTTTATCTACAGGACACGGAGATGGACTAACTAGACAGTAACTTCTGCTCTACCAAGAGCAGGCTTTTGTTCAGCTGGGTTCCCAAATGTAGTGAACAAATTGGTGAAAAACCCCTAGCTGGGGATTCCCAGGCTGGTGTGCTCCACTGACCGTGTAGCAGCTTCCCCAGGCGTGCACTCTAAGGCAAATACATTGCTCCTCCCGAGAGCCCCACGACGGGCTTGCTCACAGGCCAGGAGTCCAGTCTATGGAGGCCACCCGACCCATCATCTACACCTGCAGATCTCTAGGTGGACATCTGTCACAGAGATCCTGAAGAGCAAGGATCTAACTCGATCATCTCCAGTGCCAGGAGAGACACTGTGTGGGTAGAGTGAGGGTGAACTGAGCTCCGTCCGCTCAGCGATGGTGAGGATGCAACAGCAGAGAAGCCCGCCGCCAGCAGAGCCCAGGGCTCCCTCCTCTCCCCACCAGCAGCCCAGGGTCGGGGGAGCTGGAGGAGAGGACAAGCACAAACCGGCTGCAGCTTCTAGCGAAGCTGAGTCACTGAGAACCTGACCCTCGGGGAAAGTGGTTTGTGAATCAGACGAGACAAAGCCCCACAAGAAGAACTGGGCAAAGTCACCTAATCCTTTCATCTCCCCAAACTCCCCTCCACATACCTAACCTGGCTACCCCATATCTGTCCTCCTCCAAAGGTGAATGGCCACCAAGGGACCCAGGAAGCCACCTTTGGGACTCAGGAAGCCACCTTTGCAGAGTGAATGTGACCAGGGGTGGAGATGCAAGTTCAGGAAGAGGGACAGCAAGGGGTGCAAACATCCAAGCCCCCAGCCAGTCCTCCAAGCCACTGTCCTGTGGACCTGACGTGTTCCTACGCCCCCGGGGACCTCAGTGCTGAGGACACTCTGCCCTCCTCGGCACCTGGCTGAGGGGCAGACAGGCCCCACGGGAGAGGCAGAGCTGTTCTCCTCAGGGTACGTTTACCTGGCCACAGGCTGAGGGATGGTCCCAGGGCTGACTGGCACCTGGACCCCCTTCTCCCACTCCTGTCTCCAGGGATCTGCCAACACGTAGTACTCATCGGGGTTCAGCTGGTAGGAGTCATGCAGCTTCATGGCGGTGATCAGGTCTGTCCTAAACACCTGGAGAGGGAAAGACAGGGTCACTGACATTTGATATTTGCTTTCTTATTCAGAACACTAGCAGCTGCAGGGTAACCATGGAGCTGCCCTGTAACAAGGTCACTGGATCAACAGAGAACCAGTCTGGCCTGTGACAGGAAGCCCTGAGCCCGCCCCACCCGGGCCTCAGGCTCGGTGGCTCCACGTCCACAAAGCAGCTGCAACAGCAAAGCAGCTTTCCAGAACTCTCCGTTCACGGAGCGCTACTGAAACCGTGGGCGGGATCCCTGCAGGGAGGCGTGCTCTGGGTGATATTTAAGAAACAAAGCTCCACTGACCCTGTAGGAACTTCAAACCCAAACTTGGAACCACCAGGGCCTCCCCTTCTGCACTCTGCCTCACCAGCCCCACCCCAGGCCCCAGGGCATATGGCGAGGGTGTCTGGGAGGTCAGGTCCCTGCGGGCTCCTGCCAGGCGAAGAGCAGAGCAAGACAGAAGCAGCGACTGGCCTGGGAGTCTGGTCCGAGAAAGGGCCTTAAGCACCTGCACACTTGCACACCTTTCCCGGCACCACTGCTACAAGGGAGGAGCTAGTTGTCTGTGCAGAGCGGGGAGGAGGCGGGAAAGGGAGAGAGGGAAAGAAGACAAGCCAAGCACTGCCCTCTCCTCTCCCTGCCAGAAACAAGACCCACAGAGTCTCAAAAGGAGCCTCAGCCAAGAGGGGACACACAAAGGCGTCCTGCAGGCCGGCTGCCCTGGCGGGGCTGGAGCCGGCCCCGTCTCCTCGTCCACGCCCGTCTCTGGGCGACAGCGCTGACCCTGGCACCAGAGCAGCACTTGGCCGGGAGCGAGCCCGCATCTGTAGGCCACGCTCTCTGTTTACACAAGTCACAATGCTGCGCTCGCTCGCCGGGAAGGACAGGGGGTTCTTTCTTGTGCTGCGGAGCGCGGCTCACATTCTCTCCCGGCTGAGAGGACCGTGTTTGTTTTTCCTGGTGGCTTTTCAAGCTGGTGATGGCTTTAATACACTTCACCAGAGCAGAGTCTGCGGCAGCGTCTGAGCTTTCCCCAGCACGCCGCTCCCCGCTCCCAGCGCCCCGGGAACAGGGAGAAAACCTCGTGCACTCCCCACAAAAGCACGGGAAGATCGGCTTCCTTACAAGCACTGATCTCAAAGCAGGTGCCCCGTCCAGCCAGGGCCATCCCCGCCCCCAAGAAGTCCTTTCAAACAAACAGATAGGTCCACAGCTTCAGGAAGAAAATCAGACTAAAAACACATTCCAACCAAGTACTGTAAGTGAAAAAATCAGGCGTGTTCCGAAGAAGGAGAATCAAACTGCAATAATGGAAAACAGGGGCCCACCACTCCCTTACAGACTCGGACGGGGATGCTCAAGAACCAAAACAGGTAGCCTCAGATGGATACCCGGATCCCTGGCAGAATTCCACATTAGTGCTTTCAGCATAAAGGTGTTGGAACTCAGACAAATCTTAGGAAAATCTGGAACAAAACATGGGTCAGACACAAGGCGGAGTCTAGATGCAGAGGGGGGAGGAGGGGCCACTGATGTGCCCCAGCTTCCCCACTCCTGCCCTGAAATCACAGAAGTACCTAAGAAAGACAGCAGGGCGTTAACGGCAGCCTGGGGAACGACAGAAAAAAGCAGCAGCAGACCTGGCCGCTCCAGGGCTACCAAAAGGGAAGCGGGCAGTGGGACAGAGCGGTAAAACACGCCACCTTCCCAAAAGTTGTGAAGTGTCTCCTGGGAGGTTTCTACAATTCTAAAGGATGCCCACTCCTACTTCCTCTTAGAGAGGGAGTCTCTGCTGTGCTCTGACACAGCACCCCGCCCAGCCCACTCAGCCGGAGAAGCAGGCGCGCTGCAGGTGAGGCCGTGGCGAGGCTGTCTGTGAGGTCACTCCGCCAGGAGGTAGTGCAAAACCCAGGGGCAGAACCGAAGACTCTCTCTCCTATATGTGACCTGCTCACTCGGACACGGGGATAAACCACAGTGCCTTTCCTCCCAGGATGTCAGTGCGCGGAGCCCAGCAGAGGTTTTCAAAGGAAACACCTCGGGGCTGGTAGGAGCCCCCCCCGTCAAAAGCCAGCAGAGAGACGCACCAAAAAACAATCTTCGACAGAATGACAGATGACAGCTTGACAGATAACAAAATGGGGAGCGGGGAAGACATTAAGACGAGAAACAAACTGGAGAAGAAGGAAAAGGCCTTAAGCATAATCCCCAAAACAAAATTTCCAGAATTATACTGTTGTTGCCAAGTAAGCCACAATTTATGGCTAAAACTAACTTGAGGCTGGCAGTGACTGGCAGCCGCCGAACTCGCTCATGTCCTGGCCAGATGAAAAGTTGTTGGGAGCCAGCAAACAGTGAACAGGAAGGAAAAGAAGAATATAATTAATGATAATAATAGCTAACAGTTACCAAGCACTCTTTTATGTGCTTTGTTTGTGTTGACCTCTGTGTATTAAAAACCCCTTCACCTCACCATAGTCCTGTGGTAACCACCTCTGTTATCCCCATCTTACAGAGTTGGAAACTGAGGCACAGAAAGGTGACATAACTTGCCCAAGTTTCACAGACATCAGTATCAGCCTCGGGCCCGCATGTCGTCACATGTTCTCATGCACATGTGTCAGACATACGTCACGCCAGCATTCGGGAAATACCTCGGAAGGCTTCCGATCTTCATGTCTGGAGCAGGAACCTCTCCTGTGCTGGGACCGAGAATTCTGAGACCAGGTGGTGGACAGGCCTGAAGACACAAATACCCACAGAGGAACAATTAAAAAGTGCAGAAATCACTGCAACCAGGACCATTTCAGTGTTATTTAACCAAACTCCCAAGGCTCACCTCCACACCCCCAATGAAGCAGCCATGGCGCTGGCCAGAGCGCTGGACACTCAGAGCCCCTCCACGCCCAGGGCTCACGTGCTCATGCTCACCCGCCGGGCCTCAGGGGACCCCCCAGCACAGCATACAGGAGGACACAGGCCCTGGGCCAGAAGCCTGCACGTCTGAAGTGAAGAGGGTCAGAGTCTCCCTGAAGTTAAGAGGGTCAGAGTCTCCCGGTACTAAATACAAACCAGGAAACATTCTTAATGTAAAGATTAAGATCTTTATGCTAAATCCTAAGGCCAACCTCAAAGTTTAAAGAAATTAGTGGTGGCGATTCTCCCCTGGTGCCCCTCCGCTCCCCTAGGCCCAGGCCCTGTCCAGCTCAAGCGGGAGATGGTCAGACCTGCACCTCACACTCTCTCTCCTCCTGCCCCGTCTCCAGGTGCATGTTCACCTTGAAAGAAGACATGGCCCCAGAGTGCCCCAGAGCTGTCACCTCAGCGCTACAAAACTGGGCCCAACCTTTGACCTGAACCTGTCCTCCCCCATCTATTCTTAGCCCAGTGAGTATCACGTTTCTACTTGAACTCAGAAACCTAAGTAACTCTAGACCCTCCTCTCTCAGTACAGGTAGAAAGTTGTATTAACTCACTGTCCATGGTCTCCAACTCCCGGTCAGCCCCCACTCCCCCCGCTGCCCATCACGTGTTGTATAGACACAGCCCGCAGCCTCCTGTTTGTGGGTGTCCCACCTGCAGTATGTCTCACATCCCAGAAATTAACACCCCCTCTCCCCCAGCAAAGCCAAAACTGGAGGGAACTGCCATTCTACTGTCACTCAAACTGCAAGCTCTTATCGCTACAGATTCCAGAGATAAGGGACAGAACCAAAGTGCCCATTAGACCTCGGGGACACTAAGAGATAGAATCTGCACATAAGCCTATCATCGGATTTGCGATGACGGAGACTGAAGGGGATCTACAGCCAAGCTTCCCTCTGGCACCTCCCACACTCATCTGTTCTGAGGCCTGTAAATGGGGCAACTGTTAGGACAGCAGAATCAGACCTCCTCCTACAGGTGGCCCCTGTAGCCACACTCAGTAAAGCATCTAGAAATGCTTAAGAAATAGGGAACATAAACTAGAATGTTTCACACCCACAGAAATATTCTGGGCCACTGGGGTGAACCCAACTTACAGAAGTTACAAATCCTGTCGTCACAGGGAAAAGCAAAGACAGAAGCCAAGTTAGGAACTTGGAGAGGAAGGTGCTGGGTGGCTCATGCCTTCAGACAGGCCTCTCTCACCCCGGGGTCCTGCAGGTCCCTCGGCCGGCTCAGGGCCAAAAGGAGACAGGGAACCAGCCAGCAACTCCTGGTGGTGCCCGGAGATTTCAGGAGGGAAAGGGAGGCAGAGGCAGGAAGGCATGATCTTTTCCTCTGAGTTACTATGAAAAGGTTATAACGAAAATTAACAAGGACCATGCATTTCACCACTGCTACACCGTAAGCCTCACAGAGCTAAGCAGAAACCACGCTCCTGTCATTGGTGGGCTGGGGACCTTGTTGCCTTTCTCGGCATCCGTCAGCATCCCCCCAGTGTAGAGTCCAAGGTCCCCAGGAGCCTGAAGCTTTGCTGGCATGGAACAACCGAAGTAGTGATGGTCATACAGAAATTGCAGCTGCTCTATCCTTGAGAAGTGCATGTCTACACAGCACTAACTAAAACAAAACCGAAGGCGCTACAGATCTGATACCTGAGAGTAATGCTACCTGAGAGAAGTATTGGTCAACCCAAAAGCAGTCCATTCCTCTTCCTTTTAATGGGCGTGATGCCGGGAGAGAAGTTAATCCTATTAAACCCACTTTACAGAAAGTGAGGTGGTGGGGAGGGAGCTAAGTTTCAATTATCACTGATGTGAAACATGTTCTTAGCTTAATTATAAAAGGCCAAAACCCAGAAACTGCCACACGTGCGCCAACAGATGGCATGGATACACACACGGTGGTATATCCATATAGTGGAACACTGCCCTGCACCAAGAAAGGAGCTTCTGAGGCAGGCCGTGTGGACAATGTTGGAATCACTACATGGAGTGAAGGAAACCAGACAGTCTGTAGGGTATTACTCCACTTACAGAAAACTCTGAAAAATGTACACTAATCTCCAGCAACAGAAAGTGGATCATCTGATGAGGGGAAAGGTGGGTGGGAAGAATTTCCTTGAGTTTTATGGCTGCAAACATGTCAGAACTTATCAGAGTATCCGCTTTCAATGTGGGCAGGAGATACCCGATGGTTTCCTGCCATCCACTAACAGCAAAGAAAAAGAAAATGCTCCATTTTACTTGGCACAGGTGGCCTGCACAAACCCGAGACTTGGCAGCCCATCCAGCTGGGAATGTGGGACGGGACCAGTGGACCCTTCCCTGTCAGCTGCAGGTCTCTGTTGCTGGTGGTCTCTTCCTCCGGATCTCCTTGACACAGCAGATCCTCAATAAGTGTTTTTAAAAGTGGACAAGAACGTCGTGTCGTTGTTCAGGATTGACTTACTCAGCGAGACCCATCCCTGGCACTTCAGAACCGAAGGCAGCAGGCACAGAGAGCATGCTCCCATTTTGCCTATCAGAAGTTAGGTTTGAACTCAGGAAAATTAAGCAATGGTCCATGTAAAGGCAGCCTGGTTGGGCCACCGCCTCTGGATCAGAATGCAGCGACATCCACAGGTTCCCAGGAAGTCCACAGCGGGACCTGGCGTCCCTGCCCAGTCCTCCTCCCTCAGCCAGGCTCCCTCCGGACGGTTCTCAGATGGTCAAGAAGCTCCCAGAATATGATCCAAACAAAAATAATTTGCATCCCTTTGTAATTGGGGAAAAAAAAAATGCTAGAAATGATAGTATTTCAAACCCTAAAAGGACAGGGACACAGAGGCTTATCTCAGCAAACACCTGCCACTGGCTAGTTCTCAGAAACCTTGTGCTGAGGCCACACTGGGTGGGGCTGCATTCCGCTTTGTTCTGAGCACTAACATTTAATGGCAGACTAAACTTAAGAATGTGACAAGTATAACTTTGTTTTCTTTTCTTTTTGTTTTCAGGAGGAGCTAGGAACTCTAATCTGGTAATGATGTCTGTGATTATTTTATTGACCACACACAAGAGAGTATCTGAAGGTAAGTCCACTCCGTGACAAATGTAAGCAACTTTAGAAATTCTTATGCTGTTAGAGTTAACAATATTGTATATTAATTACTGTGAAGAATGAATGAAAATAAAATGTCTTATTTTGTTTTAATATCCCCACCTTCCATTAAAAAGTTACAAAGGCTCGCAGGTGGCCATACCGTGGGCACAGATCCTGTGCGCACCAGCTTTCTGATAGTGCAAATGTGCTTCTTTGAAATATTAAAAATAGCCACACTGAGTTGCCCTAGATCTCAAATAAAGAAAAAAAAAAAACCTCAAGAGTAAACCTAATACATGTTGCACATGACTTTCACACATGGTAGCTCATGTGTGTTGAGCCTCCCGGGTTTGTGCAGTGCATGAAAGGTTCAGAAATTAGAATGAATGGTGGTCTGGGTGTTCAGGCCACAAAATGCAAATGTCAGAAGAACCTCACCTCGGACCTAGTGATGCGTCTCCTGTATCTCAGACCCTGTGTCTCAGTCCCTGCGTCTGGCACTAGAAAACAACATGCTGGTGTCTCCAATCTGTTAAACCAGCTTAACAAGATAAGATGCTTAGGACCAGCCAGCATGAAGTCCAGTGGCCGGCCAGCAGACAGTGCAGACCTGAGAGGCCCTATGGGTCACTTCCAGGGAAGGCTAGCCTAGCCGTGTGCAAGTCAATCAGAGCCATGGCCATTCCTGTCGGAAAGTCAGCCGAGTTAATGTAGTCACTGGCTATTCACTCTAACAGGATGACAGGAGTCAAGCCTCGGATACAACCGTCATTTCTGTCAGGGACTGATCCTATGCCTACCCCAGCTCTTCCACCCCAGCATAGCTCAGCTCCATCGCCCAAATCACTGCCAACTTCCAAAACAGGAAGCATAACACATGCATTCAAAGAACTGGCCCAGGCGTGTTCCGACATACTGAGCGCACTGGGTTCTTCAACCAACTGGCACACGCATTTGTTTCTCAGCCCCTAGCCCTCCTGCTGAGGTCCAAGTCCCAGGGCCAGAGAGGTTAGTCCAGGCACGGGATCCTTTATGCCAGGGACTCCTTGAGCCCAAGCTGTTGTTACCCTTTTCATCAATGTCAAAGTCAGGCCACAAGCTGGCTTTGAAAAGGGGCAAGGCCACCTGCGGGCCTAGAGGAGACATGGGTTACGTGTACATTCTGCAGTACTCAAGCCAAAACCCCCACATTCCCGGGCTACTGAACTATGCAACTCCTGGGTGTGTCACCCGATGCAACTTCTGTGGAAAAGGAGCAAATCAAAGGTACAGTCAGACAGGAGCAGAACTGAGACCGAGTTCACTTTCATGCAGAAGAGAAACCACCGAAGACCTGTGTGGGGGTGACCGAGCACAGCCAGCCAAGCATAGAAAAGGAAGACAAGTTATCAAAACCTGAACGGGAACCCATCACACACAGGGACACAGAGAGCATGTTTCATCCGCTAAAAGCGACGGTGCCTTCACTGCTGCCTGTAAGCTGGAAGGAGCCCAGAACAGCCCCCACAGAGCTTCACGCTTGCCAGCCAGCGGCCTGCATTACCAGCTGCAACATTAGTGGGTGTGAATCTGACTCAGCAGTCTTTCCTGCCCATTCGTATGACAGGAGGTGGAGCCGAGCTCAGCTGCAGAACTGGACTAGACAGGAGTGTGTCCCAGCCGGCACAGGTGTGGGCACCGGGAGGTGCCTGGCTCCAGACCCCCGCCACACCTGGCTTTCCAAAGGGAGGCGGGCCCTGCCCTGAAACGGAGGACATCAGACAGAAAAAGGAAGCCTTGCTTCACAATTTTAGGAAAAACTCTGACCTATTAGCACACTTCTTCTCTCTTCGTGGAAAATAAAAGAACCAATTTAATTTCCCTCTGTGTCTCTGAGAGAGAGAGAGGAACATTTAAAAAAAAAAACAACCAAAACACCAAAGCCCCCACGTGTTTAAAAAAATTGGCCAAATGAACAGTCTTCTTTGTGTTCTATTTAATTCCTGTCTTACTTTTACATGAAAAAAAAATACATACATAAGGATGCTGATCAGAGCTGTTAACTGGCCTGAGATAACCAGCAACACAGGATTCCTGCCAAAGCAAGATCACAATGTCTGAATGAGCCTCTGCAGCTTTGTTACGGATAAAATGAGATCTCCTTTAGGGTCTGGAAATACTGAAAATAGCTGGTGGACCCCATTCGCACATTTGCAGAAACCCCTAAGGGCTGAGGATGCTAGGCATGGAAGCAGGAAATGAAGGGCCTGTTTCCCTGGCCACCCCCTGGCACGGCGCACAACTTCAGAGGAGGCTGGCAGGGCCACCCCATCCCAGGAGCCCAGCAATTACAGGCGCAGCCTGAAAGCACCGCATCGCCGCTCCATCCAAGAGTAGGGCTGGCCCCCCAGGGCACCTGGAGAGGCTCCGGCAGCTGGAGGAAGGCCCGCCCTGGCACAGAAGATGCCCTTCCACTCCCCCTGGTAAATACTACACTGCTGCTCCCTGACCCGGCTCCAGCCCGAGGCCAGCGGCGAGGTGTGGCTATGGCTGGTGCTGCGGCCCCGCTGACGTCAGCAGCTCCCTCTCCTCCACTTGGACATGCTTTGCACTAGGCTGGAGCCGCTGCCAGAATCCTGTCAGGGCTGCAGGCTGGAGAGCAGCCACTGCAGACCCAGCCCTTCTTGCAAGCAGCCCTTCTTCCAAGTGCCCAGATCTGCGGAGGGCGGGCTCAGCATGGGGACCTGAATGCAGCGGCAGAAGGCACCTCACTTCACAAAAGGACAGGCGGCTGGGCTCCAGTGCAGGCAACTCCAGGGTGTAGGGGCCTTGAAGGAGCTGCCCTTGGAGAAGGCGGAAAAGGGGTGGTTCCGTGGGTGGCGTGCTTATTTCCTGAGGTTGGGCATGCCAGGGGTCTCACCACTACCGCCAGGGACCGTAACTGCTCAACACTAGGCCTGGATGGACAGCACGGCTATGAGGCATCGGCGCCAGCTTTACACCAAACCAGGTGCCCGACAAAGATGACCTACCACCATCAACCAGGAACCACTGTCGTGTCCACGTCTAGTCCTGTACAGCCCTTTTTTGGATGGAGCAGTGTTTTCAGCGTGGCTGTCTCTCTAGTTAACCCCCAGGACACTCTAAACACCGACCTGAACCCTCTGCCCCACACAAGGATAGGAGCGCATTAGGAGGAGGAAGAAAATAGCCCGTCACCAGAAAGGGGACTTTTGATGGACACACTTTTAGTGAGAGCTTCAGACGCTCCCCTCCTCTATTTTTAACCAGAGTTTGGGAAGGGATGCATGTTTCGATGAAGCATGTGGTCTTCTATGGCTGTTATGGGCTGAATCGTGGCCCCCAGCAT
The DNA here is from genome assembly GCA_004026805.1 of Lasiurus borealis. Lineage (NCBI taxonomy): Eukaryota > Metazoa > Chordata > Mammalia > Chiroptera > Vespertilionidae > Lasiurus > Lasiurus borealis. The sequence continues at coordinate 1,298 of PVJN01034504.1, read as the reverse complement.
TCCTAAGTGGAATGCCAGACCCCCCGTGCCTCAGAATGGGACGTATTTGGAGAGAGGGCCTTAAAGGGGTGATTAAGTTAAATGAGGTCACTGGTGTCCTCTTAAAAAGAGAACACTGTCCACTACGGTCATCACCAGTCACACGAGGCTTTTCAAATTGAAATTAATTGCAATTAAATACAATTTTAAAATTCTCTTCTTCAGTTCCACTGGATTAGAACATTTCCATCCAATTGGGCAGCGGGAGTCCAGAGAGGGGAAGGTCTAGTTCTAAGGAAACATTCCAGAACCTCTGTGAGCCGGGCTCTGCCAGGGACAGAGTGAGCAGGAACCTGCTGCTCACAGAACCGGGACACAGGCCTCAGCCTTCTGCCGGCACAGCTGGGTGGAGGCCGCTCGTGAAACCTTCCTCTGATTAACTGTAACCAAAAGGCAGGTTTTTAAAACTGCTGTCGGACCGAAGTGTGTCCTCACAAGCATTTACTGAGCTCTTGTAAGTGCCGAGGACACTCTGAGCGGCACACCATGAGGGGCAAAGTTACCTACGCGTGTTTCTGCCTCAAGGAGCAAAAAGCCAGGTGAATAACACACAGGCGGTGAGGGCCAGGAAGCTCCGAAGGCATCATGGAGGCGTGGACAGGCGGCTAAGCCTGCGCCAGGGCTCAGACCCTCAGGAGCTCTCCCCGAAATAAAAGGAAAACCCTCTCTCTGGAGCCTCGACTCCTGGTTTTTCTTTCCTTTCACACTCACCCCTCCCTGTGCCAAACAGCAGTGTCCCCACAGACAGCCCCCCAAGTCCCAATTCCTGATCTGGTCACGGCCAACCTTACTTGTGCCCCCAAACTCCGACACCCCTCCCACAGCCACCAACGCTTCTTCCCACGGCTCCACGCCTGGACCAGAGTGTCAACCAAACCCAGTGTTTAAAACGTTTTTATGTTCCCCTCTCTCTCCACCTTCCCTGTGGCTATCAGTATAGCCCCTTCGGCAGCAAAGCACAGCTTCCTAATCTGCAGCTTTTAATTACTGAAAACTGGGAGACCAGGAAACCAAAACGATTCTGTTCACCTCAAAATTATTTCATCCTTCAGGACCTGCTCTACCTCCACCTCCTCCCCGGGCCCCCAGACCTCCCAACCTCCATCTCCTCCCCGGACCCCCGACCTCCCAACCTCCATCTCCTCCGGGGGATCCCCGCCCTCCCAACCTCTATCACCTCCCCGGGCCCCCTGACCCCCCAACCTCCATCTCCTCCCCAGGCCCCCCAACCTCCATCTCCTCCCAGGACCCCCTGCCCT
>PVJN01034503.1:0-22697 GCA_004026805.1 Lasiurus borealis | reverse complement strand
GTCGGAGACCAAATATTGTTCTCACTAGGTGGATGTAATTGTTCTCACTAGGTGGATGTAAAGGGAAGGCCAGAAGGCTGGCAAACCTTAATTGCTCTGAAAGGTCAGAGCTGATTACTCATTGTTTAGTTGAAACTATCTGTTTGTATCATGTTAATTTCTGTTATTTCCTGCCTAAAGGCTAGGGGTGTGTCCCAAAACCTTAATAAAAGGGAAAAAAAGGCCAGAGCAAATGGCAGTCCTTCCCACTAGAGGAAGGCTCCCGCCTGGCCCCCAAATATCGCCAAATTAATGTTTTCTAGTCTCTCATTTCGTTTGCGTGCGGCCTCCTTCAGAACCCAAACCCTGTTCCAGGAACCCTGAACCACGCAGGATGTGGAAAAAGGTTCCCACAGCAGACCATTAGTTTATTTTCTCAATAGACAAGCTACATGGAAGGAAAAGTTATTGCTAGGAGATAACTACGTGGACATGAAAATATGGCAAAGGGATCTAATCACTGGATTCAAATATTTAGTAGATGAAATCTGATAGCATTATGAGTTCATTTCAGCACATTTTAATACCACCCACTCTCACGTTCTTACTTAAAATGTTGGCATAATCTTTCATCTTTCTAATTCTCTATATTCCACAACAAGTTCATTATTATGTCATTTCAAATCTATATCTAAGATAAATCATATCCCTGGTTATTTTTCACAATCTCATTATTCAATCCTAGTCAGAACCATTTTAAAGTGAGTCATTACTATAAATTAGGAACTCGTCTCTCATTGCCACTCTTTGTCTCCATTCCCATCTCCACAGTGTATTTTTACAGCAGCTAGAGTGGTTTGTATAAAAAGCAAAACAGCCAAAACCGGTTTGGTTCAGCAGATAGAGCATCGGCCTGTGGACTGTAGGGCCCCAGGTTTGATTTGGATCAGGGGCATGTACCTTGGCTTCGGGCACATCCCCAGTAGGAGGTGTGTAGGAGGCGGCTGATCAATGTCTCTCTCTCATCAATGTTTCTAACTCTCTATCCCTCTCTCTTCCTCTCTAAAAAATCAATAAAATATATTTTAAAAATAAAAAATTAAAAAATAACATATAAAGCAAAAGAGATAAAAATAATTTTGTGTTTATAGACTTCAACTTCTTCTCTCTCCCTCAGAGTAAACTTTAAAATTTTTACAAAAAACTCTGTAAACTTACGTCTTATCACTCACCCCCTCATTCAATATGCTCAGATACCTACTATGCTATTTTCTGTGACTATGTCATGTTGATACCCTGACCAATGCATTGATCAGAAGTTGACAGCATTCATAGTGTTTATTGGGGGAAATAAGCACCAGACACAAGGTGGTCAGATTTCTCCAAGCTAGGATCAATGCCTCTGCCTTCACTTCACTAGGCTTTCAACATGAACAAAGCAGCAAGGAACAATATATAATCTTCTTATCTTACAGCCTTTTATAAACTTTGTGAATTTATCAAATTAACAATTATTTAGTGAAACCCAAGTTCCTTGATGGTAATTCTTGATTCAACAACAGATCCCAAGAGAAACTAATTACAGCTCCTGGAGGAAGTACTCAAGTGAGCTTTGAGTGGCTCCAGGCAGATTATAGACAAAGACAGGACTTGGGTCACATGCCTTTATTAGGTTCCAAAAGTGGAATGTATTATAGTTCCCAGACTAAGGCCAGATTGATCAACTGAAAGCAAAAGAATGGGATCTTGATAAGCCCCACCTGGTCTTATCTAAGGGGTGCATAAGGCATTCAGCTACTGGGAAGCAGGGGAGACGGTTAATCACAAGCACTGTTGGAGAAGTCATATGAGGAACTCACATTTGCTTATAACTCTCTGAACTGCTATCTGGGACATTCTCTTGCATGAGTAGACTAGCGTCAGTTTAAGATCATTGCAAAATAGATTCCTAGGAAGCAATACCATGGAGTAGCATAGATAAACTCTTAACACTCAAAAAATAATTTTCTTTTCATTCTATCTAATAAAAGAGTGATATGCAAATTAACCATCAGCCCCCTATACCCACAAGCCATTTGCACCATCCAATCAGAAGCATGTATGCTAATTAACCCAATCAAGATGGCTGGGGACATGGAGAGAGCAGGAGGTAGGCTTGGGTTTCACTGGCAATGGAGGAAGCCAAACCTTTTGCACACCCTGGACAGCCCAGGCCTCCACACAAGGCTACAAAGTTTCAATTATAGAAGACAAATGAATCCCAATAAAAATAGTGGCAGCCACAGACCTGGAGAGAGCAGGAGGGTAGGATTGCCTTTGGAGATGGAGGAAGCCAAGTTTTCCGCACAACTTGGCTTCCACTTAAGTCTACAAAGTTTCAATTATAGAAGATAAATAAATCCCAACAGAATTGGCTGCCTCCAGGGAGCAAGCAGGAGGCTTGGTTTTGCTCCAGGCTACAAAGTTTCAATTGTAGAAGAGAAATAAATCCCAGATACCAGAGCCTCCATTTGGGTTCCCAGGGGCATGGTTGGCCTGCAAACCACCACAGGCCCCTTACCCAGGCTGTCTCAAGTCCCTACCTGATCCAGGACACTCTTCAAGGCAGACCATCTGGCCCCCACTTGTGCACCATGCCTCTATCCTATCTAATAAAAGAGTAATATGCGGATTAATCTTCACTCCAAAATACAAGATGGCTACCCTCATGTGGTCAAAGATCCTGCCCCCATGTGGACAAAAGATGACTACCACAGTTAGCCAGCAGAGGAGGACAGTTGGGAGGGACCAGGCCTGGAAGGGAGGGCAGTTGTGGGTTGATCAGGCCAGCAGGAGAGGACATTTGGGAGGGACCAGACCTGCAAGGGAGGGTAGTTGGAGGCAATCAAGCCTGCAGGGGAGGGAAATTAGGGGTGACTAGGCTGGCAGAGAAGAGAAGTGGGGGGTGATTGGGCCTGCAGGGGAGGGCAGTTAAGGGTGAGCTTGCCTGCAGGAGAGGACAGTTTAGGGATGACCAGGCCTGCAGGGGAGGGCATTTAGGGGCAAACAGGTTGGTAGGGGAGCAGTTAGGCATCAATCAGGCTGGCAGGGGAGTGGTTAGGGATTGAACAGGCTGGCAGGCAGAAGTGGTTAGGAGATATCAGGTATGTGAGCATTTGGGAGCCAGCAATCCTGTACTGGGAGAGGGATGTCCAACTCCCCATTTAGGTCTGATCCCATGGACATGCCTTAAGAGCCCCCAAATTGGAGAGAGTGCAGGCTGGGCTAAGGGACACCTCCCCATGCACCAATTTCATGCACTGGGCTTCTAGGCCTATATAATAAAAGGCTAATATGCAAATTGTCCCTATGGGTGGGAGTTCAATATAGCAGTTAGATGTTTGTTGATCTTCAGAAGTGGTGCAGAACATGGCACTGGCAATGAGTGGCAGTGGTGGCACTGGCAGCAAGCAACAGTGGAGGCACTACTGACCACGATGGGCCCCGATGAGAGCAGGACCATGGTGGGATGGTGGAGCAGGTGAGCAGGCAGTACCAGGCCAGGGCGGGTGTGAAGGGAATCCCCAGCCAGCAGCTGGGAGAAGGGAGGCCCCTTCCTGTGAACAAATTCCATACACTGGGCTTCTAGTCCTGTATGATTATAATTCATGTCATAATTTATGTGAACTTGATGTTTTTATAATATAGACTCAGTAACCTATAGTAATTCAGTCTGTTTTATACTGTTGGTATCCAGATTTGAGCATTTAGAGAAAATTCACTTCTCTCTTAATAAATTTATATTTCTGCCAATTAAATGTGTTTGTTTTTGAAAAGAATTTTAGAGATAGTACAGGCAGTTAGGCAAAAAGCATGGGGGGAATCCATGGGAGAGGAATGCATATGTGACTGGCAGAGAAACTCCAAGCCACCAGATTGTTTGTAACCATGTTACAAGATAAGGAGAAGAAGAATGGGGGTGGGGGCGGGAAATGGGGGAAGGGTGCGGCACTGGGTGAGCTTTGAAACTTGGAAACTGATGCTATGTAGGAATAAGAGGGAAAGTGACCAATTAGGAAAACATGGGGGACATAAATTAAGGAATGGTCCAATTAGAAAGTGTCTCCAATAGACAAAGAACTGCAAGGATTTATAAACCTGTATACAAAGAGACTCACTGGACTAGGTTTTCCCCTTAAGAGAGAGAGTACGTTTTTTTTTCAATTTGGGAACTCCTCTCCAGTGGCTTCCCCTTTGGTGAAACCTCTCCAACAGAAGCTTGTATATGCTTGCAATAAACTTGCATGTTTTTGTTTAAAAACTTTTAGTCTGTGAATTTTATTCTTCAAACTTCATAGGACATGAAACTGCAATGAGAGTCTGAGCTTGCCCAATTACACATATCACTTTCAAATCACTATCTCCATGGAACATTTAAAAAAATATAACTTGTGTTTAAAAATTAGCACCTAAGTACTGACTAATAGTCTTTATCTTTCCAATTCCAGAAGCTGTGAATGCTACATATATATAATGAATGTAAAGATGTGGGGTAATTATAAACATTTGGTGGTAGTGATGGATAAAGATAAAAAATATTATCCCTGCTGAGACCGGTTTGGCTCAGTGGATAGAGCGTCGGCCTATGGACTGAAAGGTCCCAGGTTCGATTCCGGTTGGGGGCATGTACCTTGCTTGAGGGCACATCTCCACTGTGGGGCGTGCAGGAGGCGGCTGATCGATGTCTCTCTCTCATCGATGTTTCTGACTTTCTATCCCTCTCCCTTTCTCTCTGTAAAAAAAATCAATAAAATATATTTTAAAAAAATATTATCCCTTTGTTGTTACATGATTTCCCTGATATTAAATATCCTTATTAGTAGGCAGTATAAGCATGTGGGGTGGGGCGAGGGGATGTTCTTATGTTAACTTCTGAACTTCTGAAAGCTGCAATTGAGTATACACAATGTCTAAGAAATAGACATACAAGGTAAAGTCATAGAAGATTATTAGTTGTCTGTTTACATATATCATGAGCCAAGTAGGTCAGACAAGAAAACTATAAACATGAAATGTAAAGCAATAACCAACACTCATCAAAGCATGGTGATGTAATAGGGAAGGCTATTTTAATATCTAGTGAAGCTAGTATTTATTTAGTTTGGAATGCTATGACTTTAGTTGACTTTCCAGAACTGCACAACTCTTTGTGTTAAAGCCTCCAAATGTATCTATGTTAAAGAAAACTACTATATTTGCACCCTAAATTCAAATTTTCTCTTGTATTATATTTCTAATTTTACCTGAATGAGGTGCCAGGCCAAAAACATATATATAATTACAATCCACGCTTTGTCCCCCTTTTGTTGTTCTTACTCTTATAATTTAATGTTTTGCTAAATCTTTACTATTTGTCACCCCAACTTGAAACCTTAGGGCTCTTGCCAACTTCCCTCTGTTTTATGTTGCTGTAACAATCTCCAAGTGTTCTACTTGGATAGAACATAATAGGATGTATTATGAATTAACTCTCTCTTCCTGTCTGAAGTATATTATAAACTAACTATACTAACTTCCTAGTCAAACTATCTGCATTGAATTCAGGTTCAGCCACTTACTAACTACAAAACCTGCCTTTAGGCATGCTATTTACATACTATGTAAACAGCCTGTTTTACAGAATCCTCTTCCATAAAATGTAAATGATAACAGTAGCATTTATTTCTTGAAGATATTATGAATTACATAACATAATTTATTTTAAATGCATAATATCTTATACTGAGTTGTCTTGCCCAAGATTACAGCTCCTTTGTGGGTAGCCCACATCCATTGAATGACCAGCTTCATTGCCTCATTCCAGGATTGAGGGCCTATTACAGCTCCGGACATCTCTTTGGCTTTTGTTGAGAGTTTCTTGAGATGTTTCAGCCTACTTCTCTTTATGTAATCCTACTTCCTTGCATTCACAGTAATAATCCCAATAGCCGTTCCTAAAATTTCTTCCTCATGCTAATATCTAACTCATAACCTACTCACATGAAGAGAAAACTGTGACAAAGTTCTATATACCTTTTTATAGAAAATTTTCTGGTGTAATTATTTCTTTTTTCCAATCTTTCTAACTCCATAAAAACTTGTATTGTTCTTAAGACATTAACCACATTATCTTTATATACTAAAATAAATTATTAATACAATATTTTTATTTTTTTAATTTTTTAAATTTAATAAATCTTTATTGTTCAGATTATTACAATTGTTTTCTTTTTCCTCCCATAGCTCCCCTCCACCCAGTTCCCACCCCATCCTCTGCCCTCACCTCCCCCACATTGTCCTCATTTATAGGTGTATGATTTTTGTCCAGTCTCTTCCTGCACCCCCTTTTTTCCCTTGAGAATTGTCAGAATTATATTCACCAGTTTATTCTGTTCATTAGATTTTTAATTTACTTGATTTTTAGATTCACTTGTTGATAGATACGTATTTGTTTTGCATAATTTTTATCTTTACCTTTTATTTCTTCCTTTTCTTAAAGAATACCTTTCAACATTTTATATAATACTGGTTTTATGTTGATGAACTCCTTTATTTTTTTTTTCTTTTCTGTGAAGCTCTTTATCAGACCTTCAATTCTGAATGATAGCTTTGCTGGGTAGAGTAATTTTGGTTGTAGGTTCTTGCTATTCATCACTTGGAATATTTCTTGACACTCCCATTTGGCCTGCATAGTTTCTGTTGAGAAATCAGCTGACAATCATATGGGTGCTCCCTTGTAGGCAACTTACTGTTTTTCTCTTGCTGCTTTTGATATTCTCCCTTTGTCTTTTGCTCTTGGCATTTCAGTTATGATGTGTCTTGGTGTGGTCCTCCTTGGATTCCTTTTGTTTGGGTTTCTGTGCACTTCCTGGACTTGTAAATCTATTTCTTTCACCAGGTGTGGGAAGTTTTCGGTCATTATTTCTTCAAATAGGTTTTCTGTATTTTGCTCTCTCTCTTTTTAATACAATGATATTTTTATAGTAATAGCAAACAAAATAAGTCTAGATTTATCTTTATATCCATTACAGTTTCTAGATGAATAAATACTTTATTAATTTTAAACATTCATGTTCAAATGTTGCTTTCAAACCATCTCCTGAGTTCTGTATTCTTTTTAAAATAAATGATTCTTTATTGTTAAAAGTATGACATATGTCCCTTTTTTCCCCATTGATACGTCCCTAAATTCCCAGCTCCAGGCTTTTAGTACCCTATTGTCTGTGTCTATAAGTTATGCAAACATATTAGTACATACATTCCCCCGCCTTCCCTCTGAGATTCAGCACTCTGTTCAATACTTGTAGTCTCTGAATCCACTCTGTTCAACACTTTATTTTGTTATTTAGATTGTACATATGAGTGCAATCATGTGATACTTGTCTTTCTCTTATTGACTTATTTCACTTAGCATCATACTCTGCAGGTCCCTCCATGCTGTCTCAAAGGGTAAGAGATTCTTTTATTTTATTGCTGCATAGTATTCCATGGTATAAATGTACCACAGCTTTTTTCATCCACTCATCTACTAATGTGGACTTGGGCTATTTCCAGATCTTAGCAATTGTAAATTGTACTGCTATGAACATAGGGATGCATACATTCTTTCTGAATGGTGCTTTGTGTTTCTTAGGATATATTCTTAGAAGTGGGATCACTGGGTCAAATGGCAATTCCATATTTAACTTTTTGAGGAAACTCTATTCTGTTTTCCATAATGGTTATACCAGACTGCATTCCCACCAGCAGTATACTAGTGTTGCCTTTAGGCCACATCCTCCACAGCTCTTGCCATTTGTTGATTTGTTGATGGTAGACATTCTGTCAGGTGTGATATTCTACCTTATTGTTGTTTTGATTTGCATCTCTCAGATAATTAGTGAGTTTAAACACTTTTTCATATGTCTCTTGACCATCTGATGTCCTCTTTGGAGAAATGTCTGTTTAGGTCTTTTGCCCATTTTTTTAAATCAGATTGTTTGTTTTCCTTTTGTTAAGTTCTATAAGTTCCTTATATATTTTGGACATCATCCCTTTATCAGATGCCAAATATGTTCTTCCTTACAGTGGATTCTCTTTTCATTTTGTCAATGATTCTTTTGCTGTGCAGATGTTTTTTATTTTGATGTAGTACCATTTGTTTATTTTCTTCTTAATTTCCTTTGCCTTGGGAGATGTATCTGTAAACATATTGCTATAAGAACTGTCTGATATATATTTTTAAAAATATATTTTATTAATTTTTTTACAGAGAGGAAGGGAGAGAGATAGAAAGTCAGAAACATCGATGAGAGAGATATCGATCAGCCGCCTCCTGCACGCCCCACAGTGGAGATGTGCCTACAAGCAAGGTACATGCCCCCAACTGGAATCAAACCTGGGACCTTTCAATCTGCAGGCCGATGCTCTATCCACTGAGCCAAACCAGTCTCAGCAGAACTGTCTGAAATTTTGCTGCCTACAGTTTCTGCAAGGATTTTTATGTTTTCATGACTTACTTTTAAGTCTTTTATCCAACTTGAGTTTATTCTTGTGTATGGTATAAGTTGGTGGTCTAGTTTCATTTTTTTAAAATGCATCTGTCCCAATTTTCCCAACACCATTTACTGAAGAGATATTCTTGATTCTATTGTTTTATCTTGCCTCCTTTGTCAAATATTAATTGAGCATAATAGCATGGGTCATTTTCTGAGGTCTTCGTTTATTCCATTGATCTACATGCCTGTTCTTGTGCCAGTAACAGGTTGTTTTGAATATTGTGGCTTTGTAATATAACTTGAAAACTGGTATTATGATTCCTTCAATTTTGTTTTTCTTTGTCAAGATTGCTGCTGCTATTTGGGATCATTTTTTATGCCATATAAATTTTTGGAGTATTTGTTTTAGCTCTATGAAATATGCCATTGGTATTTTAATAGGGATTGCATTAAATCTGTAGATTGCCTTGAATAGCGTGGACATTTTAATGATGTTGATTCTACCAATCCATGAACACAGTATATTCTTCCACTTATTTATGTCTTCTTCTATTTACTTTTTTAACATTCTGAATCTTTCTGGGCACAGGTCTTTTACCTCGAAGGTTAACTTTATTCCTAGGTATCATACCTTTTTTTTCAATGATAAATGGGATTTTTTTGTTTAGTTTTTCTGAGAATTCATAATTGGTATGTAAAAAAGCCATCAATTTTTAAATGTTGATTTTGTATCTTGCTACATTGCCAAATTTATTTATTAAATCTAGTAGTTTTTTGGTGGAGTCTTTATGGCTTCTGATGTATATCATGTCATCTGAGAATAGTGATAGTTTTACTTACTTCTTTCCATTTTGGATGCCTTTTATTTCTTCTTGTCTGATCACTGTGGCTAGGATTTCCAATACTATGCTGAATAAGAGTAGTGAAAGCAGACATCCCTGTCTTATTCCTGTTCTTAGGGGAAATGTTCTTAGTTTTTGCTCATTGAGTATGGTGTTGATTATGTGTTTGTCATATATGACCTTTATCAGGTTGAGATATGTTCCCATTATTCCCACTTTGCTGAGAATTTTTATTGAAAATGGGTGTTGAATTTTGTCAAATGCTTTTTCTGTGTCTCTTGATGTCATCATGTGATTTTTGTCCAGAGTTCAATATTTAAAAAAAAATATATATATATTTCCTAGTTAAGCATGACACAACAAATTTAAGAACATTATATGCAAAATGTTTACATATTTATATGCACATATATATCATACACTTAAAGAATTATAAAATATACCTATTAATGTATAAAATAAATTATAGCCATCTATATGTCTAAAGTGTAGCTAAATACATATTACTCAGTTGATTTAATAAATGTCACAAAGAAACTTGAGAACATATGTATACTATTTCTAAAACAGCAATGATGTGCCCTGGCCAAGTAGCTCGGTTGGTTGGAGTGACAACCTGTGCATCAAAAATGTTGCAAGTTCTTTTCCTAATCAGAGCACACATTGACATTGTGGGGGCACCTACAGGAGGCAACCAATCCATGTTTCTCTCCTCTCTCTCTCTCTCTATCTCTCTCTCTCTTCCCTCCATTCCACTTCCTCTCTTTCTAAAATCAATAAACATATGCCTGGGTGGAAATTAAAATTAATAATGATAATAAACTAACAAAGATGGTGTTAACAAATTAAACATTAGATAAGTGTGAACAAGTTAAGAAAATAATTTGAATTTACCCTAAGGATGAAAGGGCTAGAGGCAAATTTTGAGACTGAAATAAGTATGAAATAATTTTTCTGTCATTTAAAGATTATTATAAGTATTCTATATGTGTTTTCCTTTCTATATGAAAAATATATAAGCGTCTTCATTCTTATAGACATCTCTCTGAAAAGACATTAAACTTCACCATGGTATATTTTAAAGAAAAGAAAAAGAGTAGGAACTGAGAATTATTTTTCTTTCGGATATCAAGGCTTATAAAATTTTAGTAATTAAGGCAATTGTTTTTGCTACAGGTATAGAACAATGAAACAAAATAGGTATTCAAGAAAAATTTATTTCATTCAGAGAAAGTGTGCATATTGGTAAAGAAATTGTTTAAACTATTAAAGCTAATGTAATAGTTATTTAGGAAATAAATAGAAAAAAATCCTTATAAATCACACCATATACAAGAAATAATTTAAGGTAAATTAAACATCAAAATGAGAATAAAACTATCAAACATTCAGAAAACATTACAGAGGAATAAAATTATAATTTAGTCTTAGAGAATAACTTAAAACCTAGTCTAAATCTTAGTTTTGAATAGATACAAAAAATACTATTACTAAAGGTAACACTTAACACATTTTATTAAATTAAAAAGTAAGAAATTACTCTTTTAAATAAATATACCCTGTAAAAACAGCAATCCATAAACTGGAAGTGTTATTTCCTGCAGATAAATCTGAGAATCAATAACTCAACATTTATTATTTACTCATATATGCTAAGATAAAGAAAAAAGTGTCTCAGTAGAAAAATGCCCAAAAGACCTCAAATAGGCACTTAAAAATAAGAAGAAAATAAATGTTCCATATCCATCAACATGACAAAAATTTTTAAATTATATAATGTCAAGGGGTAATAGAAATGTGAAACAATGTTTACATTCATCAACTCAAATGGATTAAAGACTTAAATATTAAACTCAAAAGCACAAAAATCCTAGAACAAAACATAAATAGACAGTAAAAACTTGAACATTTTTTATAGTGCTACTTTTTTCTGATAGACCTAGCAAAGGAAAGAAATACATAAATGAGTAAGAATACATGAAGTGTAAAGTTCTTGAATAACAATGGAAACCATCAACAAAAAGAAAAGATAACCCACTGAATGAAAAAAAAAAAAATGTTCACTGATATATCTGACCAGGGCTTAATTTTCAGACTTTATAAAGAATTTAAAAAACTCAATACCAAAAACAAACGATACAACTGAAATGTGGGCAAAAGACCTGAATAGACACTTCTCCAAAGAGGACATACAAATGACCAAAAGATATATGAAAATATGCTCACTGTCACTAACCATCAGATAAAGGCAAATTAAAACCACATGAGATATCACCTCACACCTATCATCAGTAAATTAACAAACAACAACTGTTGGTGGGGATGTGGAGAAAAAGGAGCCTTCCTGCACTGCTGGTGAGAATGCTGACTGGTGCAGCCACTGTGGAAAGCAGTATGGAGTTACCTCCAAAAATTAAAAATAGATATGCCTTCTATCCCAGCAACCCAAAAAAAATGCAAAACACTAATTCAAAAGAATATATGCATCTCTATGTTCATTGCAGCATTATTTACAGTAACCAAGATTTGGAGCATCAGAGTGTCCATCAGTAGATGAGTGGTTAATAGCTATGACATATTTACACAAAATAACTTGGTAAGATTTTGTTTGGAATTTCATTTAATCTAAATATTAAGAGAGGGACCAATATCTTAATGAGTCTTCTAATTTGTAAATATGGATATCATTGCTTTTAATGATATCTTCTTTTATTTTTTCACCTTAGTATCATAATTTTCTATATGTAGATCCTGTACATATTTTGTTAGATTTATACCTGTGTATTTTATTTTGGGGAGCTATTTTCAAAAATAATTCTGGGAGTAATTTTTTAAATTAAATTTCAAATCTTAGTGATTATTTCTGTTATAAAGGACAGCAATTGAATTTTGCACATTAAACTTTGGTTTTATGATTTTGCAATACTCATTTCAGTTGTTTTACTTTTTTCTTCTTAATGGATTTCTATATAGACAATCATGTAATCTACAAACAGTTTATTTCTTTCTTTACAAAATCTATACTTATTCCATTTTTTGGCTTATTGCAAAACCTAGAATTTTCAGTACAATGATGAACAGGAGTGTGAGAGAGAATATTCTTTGCTTTTTCCTGATCTAAGTGAAAAATTATGCATTCTTTAACAATAAATACAATGTTAAATGTAATTTTTATAGTTTTTTTTTTAAATCAAGTTTAGAACGTTTATCTTCACAACAGTTTTTGAGAACTTATTATAAATGGGTATTGGATTTTGTCAAATTATTTTTATGCATCAAGTTATATTTATTATTGCATTCTGTCTACTTTTTCCAGTAGAGTTTTTAACATTTTATTTATTGTTATATTAAATTCTGTGCTTGATAAGTCCAAAATGCATGCCATATTTCAGTCTCATTGTGATATATGCCTGTCTCCTTAGTCTGTATTTGCTTATCTTGCCTGTTAGCATTCTTTTTTATTTTCTTTTGAAACCCAAATATGATGTACTAGGTGCTGAAAACTGATGTAAATGAGCCTTTTCTGTGAGGTCTTAGATTATTTTGACAGGGAGTACTGCTGTAGTTAATGTTTACTATAGCTGCAGGAGCCAGAGTCATCAACTTTTTTTAAAAAGAGGCATCCTTGTTTTTTATCTCCATTGATGTCTTTTGGTTTCTCTAAGATCTACATTGATCAAACTTATTTCTTGCAGCTCTTTCATCTGTAATCCACTCCTTTTAGAGTGGAGACCTACTGTTATCGTGCTTAAGTATCATCAAAATGATACACTGTATAATCTAATAATTTAATATTGGTCTTGACTGTGATCTGTACAATTTTTTAGTTTCTCTCCCTCCCCAATACTTTTAGGAGAGATAAAAAAGCTAAAGGGAGATGGTAACAAACAAAAAAAAAATGTTTTCTCCCAAGTTGAATAAGGGACTGGTAAAGTCTTTTTTCCTAGAGGTTAGGTTTTTGTTTTGAAAAACACCCAGGTTATGTTTCATAAAAAGTAATTTTTCCATTACCTTGTCAGAGCCATAAGGGAATCTTTAAATGTTATAACCTTAAAAAAGTGGTGCTCTCTTAACTGTGCCCCCCACCCCTCAGCATTCTCTCCCTCTTATGCTAGTTTACAATCAACCTCCTGCTATTGGTCAACAGTATCTTTTAGAGTTCCTATCAGCTTAGGCTCTAGCAGCATTGTCTTGAAGTAATCTGATTCATGCATTTGCCTGTAACTATTTTGGAGTGATAGTTATATTTGAAACCTCAGTTATCTCTTATCCATCTAAGCAGAGTCATTGATTTATAGTTTATTCCTCTTTTTCTTCTAAAAAAAATGGACTGATGACTTCCAAACTCCTTAAATATTTGAACTGAAAATGAAAATTCTGAATTACCCTTTTAACTGATATTTAAATACTATATGGAAACATTTATTTTAAACTTATTTTTAGAGCAGTTTGAGGTTTATAGCAAAACTAGGGACCCTGTGCATGAATTTACTGGAAGCCCCTTGGTCTGGCCTGCAGGATCAGGCCAAAACTGGCTCTCTGATATCCCCCAAGGGGTCCAGATTGTGAGTGGACACAGGCCAGGCTGAAGGATCCTGCTGGTGCATAACTGGGGATGGAGTGGGACATGGGAGGTTGGCCAGTGGGGAGGGACTGCAGGAGTGCGCCAGGCATGTCCAGCCCATCTTGCTCAGTCCGGATGCCAGCAGCAAGCTAACTTACTTGATGGAGCATCTGCTCCCTGTGGTCAGTGCCTGCCATAGCAACTGGTTGACTGGTTGACTGCCACCTGATGATCAATGCATACCATAGTGAGTGAGCCTCAGCATATCATTAGCATATTACTTTGAAAGACATGAGGCACCTGCACCACAGATATGCTTTGATTGGTTGAATGGCCAACTGGTCAATCAGACACTTAACACGTTAGGCTTTTATTATATAGAATTGAAAAAAAGATACAGAAATTCTCCATATGCCCTCTAAGTCTCCACATACATAGACATTATCAACATCTCTTAACAGAGTTATATATTTGTTACAATTCATGAACTTTGACACATCATAATCATCAAAATCCATAATTTACTTTAGGATTTATTTTTAGTGCTATACATTCTATGGGTTTTTACAAATATATAATGATATATATCCATCATTATAATATCATACAGAGCTTTTTTTTCCAAAAAGCTTCTGTGCTTTGCATATTTATCCCTCCTTCTGCTCCACCTCCCAACAACATGCAAGAATTTTTTAAAAAATAAATATTTATACTCATGGTCACGTAAGTCAGATTCCATCATAGAAACAAGCACTAGAGCAATTATTTCCCTTTCTGTAATGCTTGAAATTATGCATGAATTTATTTGCTGATTTACACTTTATTTAATAAAATTCATATATTTATTTTAAGAAAGCTAGAATAATTTAGTTTCCTGAAAAGTATTCCTCAAAGCATTTGTCCAGTCTCATTATACAGTTATAAGAAAAGTATATTTGACATGAAGACAATTTTGTCACTTAAAAAAGAGTAAATTTAAAGGAAAATTCAGTCACACAAGCATGCCTCTAGAAAGAATTGCACAAGGTTTTCTTGTCCAATTTTTTCAAATAAAATGAAATGATCGAGGGAAACATGTTTGGTTAACAGCTGCTGTCTTCAACTTGTATAGTATGAAACAAAGGGTGTAGTCGAGTATTTCTCATTAATTGTTTTCATTGTGTGCAAATTACCCTGAATATCCAATACATTTTATTACACAGTCTCTCATTAAAACTAAAGCAACTAAAGTTTGTGGGCCATAATTTTCTATGCTACATTTAATATGCAAACTAATTTTGAAAGGCATGAGGCACCTGCACCAGAGATACCAAAGGAATTTGCATAATAAACATAGTACAGAGTTAAAGCTTGCCTTGCAGAGGACAATGACAGATGTGTAAGCAGTTTTGTAAGAGAGTCCTACATAACAAAATTTGCGTTTGAGTTGAATTTCAGGTTTGGAGTAGAACAAATAATCTATTATAGATAAACATTTTATGTAAGCAAACATCCTATATGAAAGCACCCAAGAATATGCTCCATGCAAAATGGGGAATGCTTCTCTACTTGAATACGTATCTGGCTCAAATTTGAAGCTAAGATCCTCTTTTCAGCATGGCAAGAGAAAGATCATTAAACTTTGATATTGTCCATTTTCCCATATATTTTATTTATTGTGTTTACTGTTATTTAATCACACTGAAAATGATATCAAATATTTTTGTGTATATAATTATAACAGCCATAAATATACAGAAATATTTCCGATCAATAGAAATATAATTCCATATATTAATTTATTGTGTCGGAAACCAAACATTGTTCTTACTAAATGGGTATAAACAGGAGACCAGAAGGCTGGTCAACCTTAACTCTTCTGATAGGTCAGAGCTAATCACTCACTGTTTAGTTGAAACATTGTTGGCTGGAGCAACCTCTACCTGTTTGTTTCATGTTAATTTCTGTTTTGTTATTTCCTGCCTAAAGACTAGGGGTGTGTCCCAAAGCCTTAATAAAAGGGAAAAAAAGACCAGAGCAAGTGGCAGTCCTTTCCACTAGAGGAAGGCTCCCACCTGGCCCCCCAATATCACCAAATTAATGTTTTCTAGTATCTCATTTCATTTGTGTGCTGCCTCCTCTAGAACACGAACCCTGAACCGGGAACCCTGAACCACTTGGGACTTGGAAAGAGGTTCCCACATTATTGTCTCTCTCTTTTTTTTTTTTAACCTCACCAAAACTGTGATAATGCACAAAATTAATGACTAACAAAGTTAACTTTTTGGAATAGCAAAGAGAAAAACTTTCTCAAAAGTGATTTGTAAAGATATTGGTTTATAATTCAGAGATATATTAATCCAATTTATAGGCATTAGATATTCAAAATAAAGAATATACAATGCCATGCATCTATCTGATAATAGCCTAGGTAAATTATAAACTATACTAGAGTCCCAGTGCATGAAGTTCATGCACTGAGGTGGGCAGAGTCCCCTCAGGCCAGCCTGTATGCTCTCCAATACAAGACACATTGGGGGATATCTATCCTACAATCCTGGACCACTGACTCCTAACTGCCCACATACCTGCCTGCCTGATTGCCCTTAACTGCCCCTCCCCACCAGCCTGATGACCCTAACTTCCTTTGCCTGCTGGACTGATCACCCCCAACTGTCCCTCTTGCCGGCCTGGTCACCCCACGCAGCCTGCTGCTCAGTTGTTTGGTCACCCCTCCTCGCTTGGTCGCCCCACACAGCCTTTTCAGTCATCAATTCAGTCACAATGGTTGCTTAGGCTTTTATATAGATAGGATGCCAGAGGAACTGTGGAAAAAACATTTGCATTTCCAGAATAAAGTGTAAATTGAACTAGCTGGGCTTCATGGATTCAGGAAACGAATTACAGGGGCAAAAGAAGAACTCTTAGGAGCATCCCTATAGTTAAGTTTCATGTATATCATTCATCTCTATTTACATTATATTTTAACTTTAGAATGATAGTTTTGCTCACTAGAAAGAAAACACCCACAAAATAAGTTCTGTTAATAGAATATTTGAAATAAAGTAGATATTAAATAATTGTTCAATTAATGAATGATTAGCTATAATCTCTAGCATTTAATGATTTGGAAAATTTATAAGAAATAATGTTGGGATAATTAATTGTTAAATTTTAGGATATTTTTTAAACCCTGCAACTATATTTAAAACTGTAAGAAATATTTTATTCATAGAGGAACCTCTATGTTTAAAATACTCTGATATCCTTCTAGAAAAGTAAGTGGCATGAAGTCATGTCCAATTCATTACAGTTTTTAAAGATTTATCTTTATTGTTGAAAATATTAAGATGCCTCCTCTTTTTCTCCATTGACTTTCTCTGCTCCACTACTGCCAGCTCCCTGTTCCTTTATCGTCTAAAGTAGACAAATATTTTCTCCTTTTATCATCTCCAAAGTAACATTGCATATGTTATTTATTTCTGTAACGTTCTGTCTAATAAAGAGGGAATATGCAAACTGACTGTCACATCATCACAAAGATGATGGCACCCATAGCCACAAGATCACAGTGCCCAGTCCCCTCAGCCCCATTGGAGTCCCCCAGTCCTTTCAGCAGACAGGGGGATGTGGCGGCTTTGTGCATGGTGGTGGCAGCAAAGCCTCCAGGCCTGTCAGACAGAGAAAGGACAGCAGGGTATGGCAGTTTCATTTACATGGCAGTGAAGCCCCAGGCCCCACAGAAAGTGGAGAATCATGGGGAATGGGTCTAAGCCATCAGTAGGGCATTCTCTGATGGCTTCTAGATTGGAGAGGGTGAGGTTAGGCTGAGGGACCCCTCCCCGTGCCATGAATTTCATGCACCAGGCCTCTTGTGTAATTATAAAATAATAAGATGAAAACCAGTTGGCTTTTAGAGTCTAACTGATGGAAAATAAAATGTCTCAAATATGAAAAATTAGCATATAGATGACTATCACTGAAATTCATGAGAATAATTAATAACTAGGAAGTCATCCTACAAAATAAAAGCCTAATATGCACATTGTCTCCTCCACTGGGCGTTCAACTGCTCACTATGACATGTGCTGACCACTGGGGCGGGAGGGAGTACCACAAAACATGATGGACAAAGGTGATGAGATGTTGACAGCGAGCAGCAATGGAGGCACTGCCGACCCCAATAGGCTTCCAGTTGAACCTGGCCATAGCTGCCTGGATCTCAGGGGCAGGTCGGGTTCCCCATGGGTTCATGCAGCAGTTGGTCTGTGAGGCTGGCCAGGAGAGAGCTTGCTACCCACCCAGCTTCCGTGTGGCACTGCTGGATGATCCAAAGGCCCATGCTATGCCCCCACCTGTGGGGTCCAGCCACGTTCATTGCATTCCATTTCGGGACATATGCACCATGACTCAGGTGGAGGGGGGCATGCAGGGATTCCAGGGTCCAGGTGCTTCCCAGAGCCCAGAAGTCATCTGGGACCTGCCCTCTCATGCTAGACACTCATGCTTTGATTGCCAGCCAGGCCTAGGGACCACACCTGTGAATGAATTGCATGCACTGGCCTCTAGTGGAAAATAAAACAAATGAAAATTAACTCTAAATTTTCAGTTTTAGGATAACAGTAATAAGAAACATGGAAGAAATACACATTTAAAAAGTTTGGCCCTATCTGGTTCAGTTGACCTGTAGACTGAAAGGCCCCAGGTTCAATTCCAGTCAAGGGCACATCCCTAGGTTTCAGGCTCAATCCCCAGTGTTGGGTCTTTAGGAGGCAGCCAATTGATAATTCTCTGTAATCAGTGATGTTTCTATTTCTCTCTGTCTCTCTCCCTTTCTCTCTGAAATCAATAAAATATATATTTTATAAAAATAAAAGAAATTTGACTTCAAACATTCCAGGTAAAACATAAATACATAAATATGTTTTAATATATGCCTGTGCCCTGAAAACTCCCAGCATAATATAGAGGGCTTTCATCTTAAGAAACAAAGATAAGTGCATTAAATCAGCAAGTATTTTTCTTCTATGAGCCATAGTTTAATGCTATGTAAACACATGTAAAATAAATTTTAATCATATTGCAATAAAATAAGAGATTGAGCCTAAAAGTATATTTGCGTCATAAATCATGGAATTATAGCAAAATTAGAAAGCCTGAATAACCTGGATATGCTAAAGATTTACATTCAATTTGGAAGAATTGATGATTCAAATAAAAAATGTGAAAACTTCATGAATTCTTATTGTAATTATTTTCACACTTACATATGTGTATGTATGTCCATGTGTATGATACAATATATTATTTCTTATTGAATACCCTTAAAGTTTATTGTGTGAATTGAATGGACAAATGAAATAGTTACATACTTGTGTCATAATATGCTCATTAGAGATTATTTCCATAGTCAAAAGTACTTAAATTATATAGTTCAAGTAATTGACAGATATTATAACTCTGTATCTATATTAACTATTTAATTTTTCTGGAGGAGAAAGCATAGTAAAATATCTGGACATAAAAGTGAAACAAAGGCCCTAGTCAGCATGTCTCAGTGGGTAGAGCGACAGCCTGCAGACTGATAGGTCACCTCTTTGATTCCTGTCAAGGGCACACCTACCTCAGTTAAAGGCTTGATCCCCTGCCCTGGTCAGGGTGCATGCAGGAGGCATCCAATCAATGTATCTTCCTCACATAGATGTTTCTCCTTCTGTGTCTCTCCTACTCCCTTCCACTCTCTCTAAAAATCAATGGAAAATATTATTGGGTGAACATTAACAAAACAACAATAAAAAGTGAAAAAAAAGTGTCATAAAAGTAGTTCTTAATAGAAATAAAAATTTAATTAAAATGACATTAATGTTCTTAATGAAATCTTGGAGATTTTAAGTATAAATAAATGAAAGGAGATGGCAAGGCTAATAGTGCTTTTACTTAAGTATAAAAGTTATATGCTAGGCATGCAAACTGAACTTAATCGTTTGGATTACATTTGAATCAAGAATTATTTTTAAAATTAACTGCTTCAATCCTTGGTGTTCCTATCACTCAAGTCCAAGTTCTGATTGGCTTCTGACTCAATAAAAACTAAACATTTACTATATTAAACTGAGATATTACAAGGTTGGAAAGGTAAAATTTTGCATATCTTATTCAAATAATGAGATTAGAAGTGATTTTATTTTTAAATGCTCTGATATTCAACTAGAAGGCAAAATAATTATGACATATATCTGACTGGAAACCTTGAGCTTTGGAGGGTCAGGTAAATGATTTTATTTTACTTCTCTTTTATTCATTACAATTTTTTAAAATTCACCTTTATTATTGAAAATATTACAAATGTCTCCTTCTTTTCCTCATTGATACCTTCCACCCCACTTTTGCCCCCACGAACCCAAAGTTCATTTACAGGTTAAAGTAGACAACAGATTGTCTACTTTGATCATCCCTAAAGTAACTTTGGATATATTACTTTGTGATAAAAAACTATCATATACTGAACATATAAATATATGGCTACTGAACCGAAATTTGACTTATTTTTTAATTCATCTGTAGTAATTCCTTTCATTTAGTTTAACAGTGGCCTACAATGAGAATAATGAGAGGTTAAAATAAGTGTGTTAATAAATCAGTCCTGGCTAGCAAATATGAAACACCTTATCATTCAGGTGTTTCAGAAGCTAAGTGATACATAATGTTGAGTATAACTCTCATATTTTTAAACTGAACTCACACACAGATAAATGAAAGTAAACATCCCTTCCCTATCAAGTTGCTTCTTTATCAGAACGGCCCTTACATGCTTCTTCCTCTACTATGCAACAATGACCCTTTTATGAGACACAGCAAAGCAGTGGGAACAAACTGGCAGAAGTGTAATCTAGTTACTTTGGAACACTGCTTTATTTAGTGGTTTGGTTTTTATTTAGTTGGTTTGTTGTTGTTTTTTAACTTTATTTATTAGCCATGGAAACATGCCCCGATTTAATTATAGTGTGATAAGTGGTATATTTTGCATACTTTTCTACTTTATCTGATGTCTTTCAACAATAGAAAATTGTTCGTTGAGTCCATTGAGTGTGAACATTTGCTCATGACTCAGGTGAATTATAGGTGTGAGAGGGTATTTACTGTAAGGAAAAGCTTATTCTCCTCTGCTTCCAATCCTAAGAAATGGAGCCAGCCTTTCAGGGACAGCCTTTCAGTTTGTTGTCAGCAGTGCAGGCAGCAGCACCTTGTCTGTGAAACTCAAGTTATTAGGTATATAATAACCCTTAATGACAGAAATCATCATGGAGTTAAAAACCCAGAGAAAAATTAAAAGATCTGCAGCAGAAAACCCGGATAAGGAGAATATTTTGCACAACTAAAATGACTTATGTTATCCAAATAGTTCTCAATGTTTGGAAAGTTTGTCTTTGTAGCACTGTAGACTAGTTGTAACTACATAATTCATTAGCTTAGAATACATAGGCGTGTTTAAAATGAAAAATGCAAAGAACACCTGATTAAGAGATAAAACACAATGGTGGACCAAAGTAGGTAAACTGTGTTTCTTGGCAAAAGAAAACTTGATGTGCACACTTTCTCTTCTTAACTTTTTTTTTCAAATGTTCCATACCTGAATCTTTAGAAATAAACATTTCCCCCCAACTCAAAAATAGAGTTTACATCTGGCATCAAAATGATTTTGCAAATTACATTTTATTTTCAAGTTATAATAGAAAGGGAAAAGTCAATGGCATTTTAAAATACATTTGGTTCATGCTCTCAAGTTTAATTTTGTGTCCATGGGTACAATTAGAATGCAATTTCTGGATCGTTTGGCACACTCTGAGGATGTGTAAATCTTAATAATTTTCTCATTAAGAAAAGTGTACTGGTATGTGTGTAGCACTATAAGCAGATTGAACTATTAGGGAAAGGAGAGAAAGAGGAGCATGAGTGTGGGAACCATACCAGAGTCCCAGGATAGTCAAGGCCAATGGGAGCACAGAGGCTTTGTCAATACATCAGAATGGCCAACTCTTTTCTGAACATGAGCCTAATCAAGGTGCCTAAGGTCAAGAACATGAGCGGGTGCAAGGACAAACAGTACACTGTGCTCTTCTGTAAACCAAATGATTGATGCCACTGTTGGCAGCTAGCTTTCTTTATCTGTGGAGTAATATACAGGTTACTGACCAGGAGTCCGTTAGAGAGAGCTCAGAGAAGCAGAGGCAGCAGGCACAGAGAAAGTAGTTCCTATGTCTGCAGGAGAGATGAAAGCTCAGATGTAGCTACCATGTTAACTAGCTAGTGAGCTTGGCAGGGGAGACATGAGAAGTTGCTGAGCCAAAGCAGAGGCTAGAGAAGCTGCGGAGGCTGTAGCTCTAACAGAGAGCTTAGGTACCGCTGCAATGTGAGGCAGTGAGTCTAGGGGGGTGCTCAGATGATAGCTGTGGGTACAAAGACTTCCACTGCTTTGTAGAAAAGATATACATGTTAACCACCCAGGGTATGGCTGCCTATCTATAAAGACTTTTTTCTGAAGGATTGTTTTGTCTGATGGCTATATGGCTACTGGCTTCTTTAATAAAGACTGATTCTTATACACCCACAACTTCTCATGCCTTCTCCATCTAAGACCTAGCATCCAAGGAGGTCCATCCCTAGGCAGGGAGGCTTGGACCTGACACCTGTAACTAGTGAGCAGAGGATAAAGGAGAAAATTGGACTAAGTTAGTACAGCGGGCAGGGTTCCAGAAGAAACCAGGCCTGTGCTAGGCGAAGTCGGGAAGAACTGAGAAGAATATAGGAACTCAAAGCCACTCAGAGCAGCAATCCTGA